>JBBPCS010001217.1:0-15493 GCA_037974645.1 Hollardia meadi | reverse complement strand
AGCCCGTCTCCATGGGACCCCGCTACTTCTCCTGGCTAGTTTTCGTTGATCTTTCGACAGGGTTTTTGTCCCCCAGGGAGCGAAGGAGGCGTGTCGCAGCACACTACTAAATGCCAGTCGGTTCCAGGGAACCCACGACACGCCTCCTTGTTCTTCCCGTGTTCTCGGTTCACAATGACCGCGCGTGTCATAGAAGGTGGCTCAAGGCGCTTTTCCTGTCATCTCAGAGCCCGCTCCACAGTGGAAGACTCGAAGGGAGAAGAAGAAGAAGAAGAAGAAGAAGAAGATGAGGGAGAAGAAGAAGAAGAAGAAGGAGAAGATGAGGGAGAAGATGAGGGAGAAGAAGGAGAAGATGAGGGAGAAGAAGAAGGAGAAGATGAGGGAGAAGAAGAAGGAGAAGATGAGGGAGAAGATGAGGGAGAAGAAGAAGAAGAAGATGAGGGAGAAGAAGAAGAAGAAGAAGAAGATGATGATGAGGGAGAAGAAGAAGAATACAGGGCAAAAAACGGTACATTGACATGGTCTCCGACGGCATACAGCAAAGGACGTAGGGGGCGGACGCTTGAAGCGACTCCATACCCGGGAACAACGGGGTACGCCGTTTCCGGAGCCCGCAACATCGCCTCCATGTTCCGCATGTTCATCACGCCTGCAGGGCTCCCGAAGGTACGGAGAGGGCTGGAAGGGGATGAACGAGATCGACCTGCGGGCCTACGTGGGCCTACTGATCCTGGCGGGGGTGTACAGGTCACGAGGTGAGGCTGCGGCCAGCCTGTGGGATGCGGAGAACGGAAGGGCTGTGTTCCGCGCCACCATGCCACTGAAAGTCTTTTATGTGTACTCCACGCTGCTGCGCTTCGACGACCGCGACACCAGGCTGGTGAGGCGTGTCTGGGACAAACTGGCGGCCGTGAGAGAGGTCTGGGACAAGTGGGTGGAGCGGCTGCCGTACCTATACAACCCGGGGCCCGACGTGATGGTGGACGATCAACTGGTTCCTTTCAGAGGTTGTACCATCCTCCTCCTCTATTATTATTATCATCATCATCATCATCATCATCATCATCATGGCATCATTGACAGCATCTGTGTCCTCAGTGTCCACAACATAGCGGCAGGGATGACCAAGTTATGACGGTCCTCTTTCTTTTATTTGTGTTCATTTGTTTCGTGACTTTGTCCCAAAGGTCGTTGTCCTTTCCGGCAGTACATGCCCGGCAAGCCGGCCAAATTCGGAATCAAGACGTGGGTGGCATGCGACGCCAGATCCAGCTACGCCTGGAAGATGCAAGTCTACACGGGGAAGCCCGCCACAGGCGGTGCCCCGGAGAAGACCCAGGGGATGCGGGTCACGCTGGAACTGACCGAGGGCCTGAGGGGGCGTGTGACAATTTCTTCACCTCGTACGAACTGGGACAGCGGCTCCTGCTCAGGGGGCTCACCATGGTGGGGACTATCCGAAGGAACAGGACCGAGCTCCCAGCCGCACTGCTGGCATAAGAAGAGATAAGAGGAAGAGATGTAGGATCTGCCCTCCGAGCGAGGACAGGAAGACTCGCACCCTGTGCCTCTGGTGTCAGTCGTACATCTGCACCCGATGCGCTCGAGCCTACTGCCCACCTTGTGCCGAGCTAGGGTTCGGTTTCCACGTCCGCGGCCGGGAGCTCGGACAGGAATGAAAGACACACAAGGAAATGCTGAGTCTCAGGAGCAGGGGTAACACTGCATACAAGACACAGGGATAGTACGGCAGGGGGTGATCTTTATGACGTATACCTTGTGGGTGTTGGTCATGTGATAGATGACGTCACTGGATAACACACCCGATAACTCGCTGGAACCGGGATTTCAAGTAGGACTGACACGTCGCTATGGAAAGCGGGAGGGTTAAAAGAAACACCTTTCAGAATAAGATTGTAATAGATTGAAACCACCACACTTCAACCACCTATTCTTGGCTCATTATAACACCAAACAAAGAGGAGTATGTCATGCCATGCACCTGTAACATTTACAAGGAATAAAACCAGCTTCATAAACACCAGATGGAGGTATAATAATTTCCTTTGGTATTTCATTCTCTTTTTGGTTCTCCATATCTATAAAAAAAGGAAAGAAAAAGAGCAAGAAGCTGAGAAAATTAATGCAAGTAACTCAACAGAGGAAACCCAGAACGAATTAAAAAAGTATAAATTCCAAATAAATGAAATCATGATTAAGAAAACACAGACTTCGACAAAAACATTTCCGTCATAAGAATAAATTTGGTAAATATTTGGTAAATCAAATTAAACGAAATAAAGAAAAAACAACCATCTCCATCATCAAGGACTCAGCAGGTAAGCCCACACCAACCTATACTCATCAGAAAAAGACCTGTGACCTACCACAGCTTAGTAGAGAACAAACCAACAAAACTGACTCTCTCTTACCACAAGATGAACTTTACACTGTCCTCATTCTTATGCCCAGTAACAAAGCACCAGGTCCCGATGGTTTCCCTGCTGAGTTCTATAAACACTTTTGGCCCCTCCTAGCTTCGCTCTTCAACAGACTAATAACTAAAATAAAACAAATTCAAGAATACCAGTAGGCTTGGGTAGGTTTCTGGTTTTACAAGCTTTTTTTTTTTTTTACCAGTGGAAAAGCTTAAACCAGTTTAAAATTACACGACCCAACTTAAACAGGTTAGGTGTAGGTGTAGGTTATGTTTAGCGCTCGTACTTCAGTAGTAGTTTTGATTCACTCCGTTTGCCATGTTAAAGTTACCGCATGCACTGCATGTTACCACTGTAATTACAAATCAACACCTCCTGTGTGAGTTTCAAATTAAAAGCACTCTAGTGTTTCACTGGACAGAAATCCTTCATTTCAAGGCTATTACTGTGAAACACTGGCAGGAAATGAGTTGTGGAAAATGTATTGACTTGCAAGGTTCAAAGAGAAACCCTGTGCCTGCTCACCATCTTGTCGACAATCGTTTTCCCTGGAGCTAACAGCGCAGCAGAGAGGCTGCTCTCCACTGCAGGAGACAGAATGTCAATAACACAGCAGAGATTCCGCCTCCTCCTCATTTAGTTATTTACACACAGGCATGACTATAAGAAAAGAAAAGGCTGCAGATCATTTAATCATGTTAATTGCCAAATGTTTTCCATATTGTATTTCAGTCAGAAGTGGAAGAAGTACTCAGATCTTGTACTCAAGTAAAAGTAACAATACCACAGTGAAGATATACTCCGCTACAAGTAAAACAATATACCGTAAAAGTGTAAAAGTACTCATTATGCATATTATTTTAATATAATTAGTGAAGGATTAAATGTGTACATTTTGGGGTTGAAGTTGGTAGAGGTGGTTTACTTTATACAGTTTATCTACTGGGTAGCTTGTAAATTTCCCTTGCAGGATCAATAAAGATTTATCTTATTTATCGTATATATAATATTACATTATCATTTATTTGTTGATTATATTTTGCATTATTAAACTAAATCTGCAAAGTAAATGGTAACTTCAGTTATCAAGTTAATGCAATGAAGTATAAAGTACAATATTTCAAGTCAAAATCAAATTTTATTTATATAGCGCCAATTCACAAAAAATGTTTTCTTGTGACACTTTACATGTAGAGTACGTCTAAACCACACTCTTTATTATTTATTAATTTCATTATTAATTGTAATATTTGCTTCTGAATAGAAGAGGAGCAGAAAATGGAAATAATTAAGCACAACAAGTACCTCAAAGTTGTACCTGAGTACAGTACTTCAGTAAATACTTAGTTACTTTCTACCACTGATTTCAGTGGACGAAGGTGTATGGTTTGGCACACAGTGTATTATATAGCAAGAGACTGAAAATAGGGCCACCTTCTTTATTAAATGAAGAGCCTGTTTTGAATTAAAAATTGATTCTGAATCTCATCTAACCCCCAAGAATCGGCTGAGTCACTAGCAACACCTAGTGGTAGTCGGTATACCAGTCTGGTCCAGTCTATCGCTCAATATCAAACCGGTTTCAAAACTGTTACACTAAACACCAGCAAACATGGATTCACTTTACTGGGCAAAAAATGTTTATAATGGGATTCTCTTGAAACCTGTTCACATTGCATACAAAGGCACAAACACTTTCCCTCATTTTCTCTTCCTGCCTTCATCTCTCCCTTTCTGAGAATGGTTCTACTTTCTCTCAGGGTCAGCATTTTGCCATGCTCCACTTTGCATTTGTCTCAGCTGCACTAACTTGAGCCATCAACCTGTAATCTGTATGAATTGAAACATTTAAAGTCATATACAGTCATATATTATAACTATACATGTACTAAAATATTAATAACCTCAAAAGCAGTGCTACATAGGCTGGGGCAAAAGAGGATCCAAATTCAAAACTTTTGTCTATAAGCATAAAAGGATTCAATTCAAGAGAGTGATGTTTATAAATTCAAATAATGATTTACAATGACATGCATTAAATATACAGTATACTATATGCAGTAAAGGTAATAAAACAGAACCATGTCCTGTCACAGCCCTGTGGTCACAGCCCTGAGGTGACAGGGCCTGAGGTGTTAGTGTGGATTCCACTGCTTTTCTTGCTCTCTACTCTGCCTCTGATCGATTGCTTTCGTTGGTTAGGTAGCATGACGATGAGTTCACAGTTTGAGTTAAGTATAGAGGCTGTATGATGTGCTTTGGTTGTGTCTGTATAACAAACTGCCACAGCTGAAACAGCAGTGAGCTGTAGCTTCCCTGGTATACACATGGACTTGTTTGGCTGTCGCGGCACCTCCTGCACAACCTGCTGCTGCTACCGTCGGAGTTGCTCTACCTCTGGAGCCGCTCTTCACTGTCAGAGTGGTTAGAGAGAGCAGACAGACTGGGCTAGTAACCCAGCCTGTCTGCTCTGACTAGCCCGGAGATACAGCCAAAAAACTACAGCTCAGAGAAAACAACTGCACGAAAAACACAAACACAACTAGAGAATACAGCCTCTATGCTTGACTCAAACTCATTGTTCTTCAGAATTTCCCAGTAAACAGTAAGGTTCAATTCAACTGGGTTAGGGTACTAATAAAGCAGGCCAAACAGAGACAGAGTTTTTTCAAGAAAAGCAGTGAGATCCATAATATCACAGGCCTGACGGTCGGCCATTTTAACTGCCATTGCTCAGCATCAAAACTGTTAGCATGCAAGCAAGGAATTTCAGTAACCTTTTTAGACCTTTTTGAATTTACGGCTTTTTATTTTTTCCTTGGATATTAGCCTGACCCTTTAGCTCATTCTATTCAAAATAGGAAAAAATAAATAAATAAATGCAAAAACAGGTTTAAAATCATACAATGCATGGACATTACTCACCCTTCATCACTTGATCAGTGTCAGGTCAAGTCAATTTATTTTTTTATTTATATATTGCCAATTCACAAGAAAAGTTATCAATGTTGCATTATTTTTCCCCCACCTGTATTCTGCGCAGACCCGCCCCTAGTCTGCCTCTGATAGGCTCTGACATGACTTTTTTCTACCTAAAGGCCCGACTATACTCCCAATCAGACACATATACAGAAAGACGCAGACACCACAGACACATAGTAATTCTGTTTACAATAGTCTGCTTGGAGGACGCGTTCCACACGTGCAGAAGTATTCCGTAGCTTGCTGTAGTATAACAAATTGGAGTTATGTGGTTGTTACAATAACAAAAGACAAATGACATTCCTATTATGTTTCAGTCTTGTACCTTTTGCAAGAAAAAAAACCAAATGATTAAAATGGTGAACGCTACAGATCCACCAAAGGGTCACACTGGGAATTTCTTTTCTGAACTACTCTGGCATTCCTCCTGATCCATAGGAACAGTTAGTGATGTTCCAGTCCTGTTATAATACATTTTTTTTGGTCACAGGGTGCAAATGGTTAACAATAGCTCAACCTATGCAAACATGCACTGTAGATCACCAGTCGAATAGCAATTGGCAACCACTTCAACCAACCATTGTAATAAAAAATAGTACCTGACTTTAAAAGTCTAGAACAATTGTAGCCCTGCTGAGAAGCACTGCTTTGTGAGATATCCGTTTCTGTGTGTTACCTTGTATATGAGTCTGTAGGCCAGATGGAAAAGAGCAACCACTCGACCCCAGTTAATGCCATCAGCAAAGATGTTCCTGGCCACCTTCATGAAGATGTGCTGAGCACAGTTGCCCTGAACCTGGTTGATTAGTCTGACAGGAATAAATGGACAGATGTAATGTAACAATGTTTAAGAAGGGAACAGAATATATCTCTATTGTCCACCAGGGTGGAAATTTGTCTTTGGCTCACCAAACATAAAAGACAGATAAGCAATTAGTACAACACATAAACAAGAGCCCTTTTTCACAGAGATTGCGCAATAATGCCACAATGAAGACCCTGCTCTATGCCGCCTTTGGTTAGTTACACTGAACTTGCTGTTGTCATAACACTGCCCCACTGTGTGATTTTAGATAGCAAGCTAACATCAAAGGAGGTATGACATGTAAAACAGCAGCGTTAGTATCTAGTGTGTCGTTTACATTTACGTCGAGCAGCGCTTTCTTAACAATGGATTAACATGGCAATAACAATCATTTACCTCCCTGTTATGTGCAGGATGATCTTATTCTCTGTTCATTGGGTAAGTAGCTCCCAAACCTTGCATTGTCTTCCAAATTTGCAGCCATTTTTGCTTGCCTTTCTTCTGGTTTGAGGAAGTCGCTAACTGTTGTTTGCTGCTTTTAAATCTCTCGGATGTGCGTTGCACCAATAACTTTTTGACAAAACATCACAGCCTCGCTGGTTCACTTCTTTTATTCTTTTATACAGATGTTGATTCACCTCTGCTGCCAGCTCAGAGATAGAACCTCGCTTTCTTCCTCGTTCTTTCTGTAAAGAGTTGGATTAGAGACTTTTGGGGTTTGCAAACTAGTTTACTTCCCATTGACACAAACCTAGACAATGTATTCTTAGATCTACAGTTTAACTGTACCAGGCAGGAAGGTGATACGTTTAAATACTCTCAACAATAGTTTTATACATTAGTTCTAAAATCTACTGACTTACACCAAAGCTTCTGAGTTTCCTAAGAAGATAAAGTCACTGTGAGGATCTCTTGAAAACAAGTTCACCTGGGAGTCCAGAACTGTACCAAGGTATACAAGTTTTCTACAGTTTCAAAAGGTCGGCCTGCAAGCAAAACTGGATCTACTTTCAGATCTAGTTGAGGACAGATAATGAGCTCTTTTGCCTTTGCCACATTAATTTCAAGCTGGCTAATAACATGTTTGAGGGGCCTTAGTGTGGGCCAAATATGCAGCCCCTTATCGAAGGGGTCGGTTTTCTGTTTGATTTGATTTTGCTCGTCAGATTTCTCTGAAATGTGTCTTGCATCACAAGTAGTGTTGTTTGGGTACACTGGGTTTACTATATACTATGCTGAAACATACTGACAGGAAAGACACTGCCCATAATATCTATTTCCATTATTACCATAACTTCCATTTGTGAACACAGCACAGCGCTTCTGTAACAATCATGCTACAGTATTATGACTTGTGTGTAGGTTTCCATTTTCAGTAGAGCATACCTCCGGGGGAACGTAAGAGACTTTTTAAGTAGTGAGGGCAAGGTTCTTTAATCCAACAACTAAATTAGCCATTTTTTCCATCATGCGGCATATATCTTAGTTTTCAGTGTGAGTAGGAAAGTCATTCTCTACATCTCCTGAATCTCTTTAATGAATTCAAGCCAATTATCGACGGTAGGTGGGGCTATCTGTAGCCATTTACGAGTAATTGCTGTTTTTGCTACTGTCAATATTTTCAGGAGGTATCTGTCATTTCCTGTTATTCCTTCTGGCAAATCACCCAAATAAAGTGATATGCATGTTAATGGGATCTGCCGCCCAAGAATTTGCAGCATGATTCTCCAGACATTTCCCCAAAATAGTTCCATCTTTGGGCAGCTCCAGAACACGTGGTGGTCACCTGCTTCATCGCTCCCACAATTTCTCCAACATGTATGGTTTACAGACTTTGAATAGCTTTTCACTTTAAGATGATGAAGAAGCAAACAAGAGTCTTCCAGCAGAATTCATGCCATAGAGCAAGAAGTAGAACAAATAGTTTCACACGTTTTCCCATTGTTGACTAGTTATTTTTTTATTCCATTCTGTCTCCCATCTCTCCTTGATATAGGTTGTGGCAGATCTGCTACTCTTTGCAATTCCTTGATAAAGTTTTGAACTATTGAATTAGTACTTTCACTGTATGCCTGTACCAATAAGTGTAGTATGTCATTAGGTTCTGTATTTGCCTCAATTTTCAAAATTTAATTTAGAAAATATTGCCGTAACTGTAGATATCTGAAAAAGTCAGACTTTTCCTAAGTATATTTTTTCTCTCAGTGTCTGAAAGCTTTGTAAAGCATTCTTCTCCATTATACTACAGTAAGCTGTAATACATTTGTTTATCCAGTATTTCAATCTAGAATCCATACAATTTGGTTTTAAGTCTGTATAGTCAAACCAAGTGTGTAAGGTAAGTGAGTTGAAGGGTTTCAAATGTTCATAGCATGTTATTGCTAACTTATGATCTCCAATCATTGCTTATACTGGAATACCCTTACATTCTCCTTCAATCTCCCAAATAGTAACATTTCAAGAAAATGTGATGATTTTTTGTGATACTCTAATCTTACAGTTTACTATGATAGCCACAATGACTGTAGGGTGAAAATTTGATTCTGGCACATCAATAAATCTTGTGAGATCCAGAAATTGCAACCACAGTCTTTTTGACTGAGTTTTTTTTTTTCATTCTGCAATCTACCCACAACAGCTTAATGTCAACAATGAAAGAGTTTCAGTGTTGAGTTACTGTAGATTGACATCATACTGTGACCATTGTTGACCAAGCAAAGTCAAGTGAAAATACACTAACCTAATGTCAACATAACCAAGGGATATGTTGCCCAGCTTTTGTATATGATGCACAGCTTACTGTTGGAACTCAGCGTTCCTGTTCATCTCTTCTGCAATCTTGAGCAGATGTTCCACCACTTCTTTGATTTGTGGATCCCGTTGTTCATTTGGCCTTCCTCCAAGATCCTCAGAGGAGACGTGTCGAGTGGGCTCCTCTGCATTGATACGTTCAATCACATACCTAGGCCATAAAAACAGAATGCAGTAAAAATGAACAGAAAAAATGATTACAGCAAGGGATGCACAATATTTATGCGAGCGATACATCATTGGCTCGATAATGGCAAAATTTATATTATTGGCCAATAATGAATTTCTTGGCAATAAATAAAGCTTATAATATGAGGAGAAAAAGAAAAAGAAGTGCAGCACGCTGTTGTCACTCATGACGTCAAACTGGTGCACCTGGGTAGAGCCACGCAGTGTAGACTGGAGAGCCAAACATGTCGTCACCTATGTGGATGGATGTTTTTCACAGTTTAAAAAAAAAAAACCTACATCTTAGCCTTTCTTACCCTGAGGTGTGCCTAAACTACACCTTATGAACTTTTTTTTCTAAATATAAAAATTTGAAATGATTGGTTTTAATCAGTATTGGTCATAAGGAGCCAGTCATTATTGGTTATCGCATCAGCTGAAAAAAAATCCTTATTGTGCATCCCCAATTACAGCAACCAACTTGGAATAATGTGTATCTATCATTTAAGACAACTGAAACTAGTACTGTTGATTTCAGTGAAAGCCTGAGTAGCGAGAGTTAACAGAATATCTGAGTGACGGTTGGAGGCAGGTGACACAAATGATCTCCACCCAAAACAGCCTTACTTCCCTCACAGGGTAGCAAAAATACACGTAGCGAGTAGATGGGGAAACAATACTGAATGCATCCCACTTTTCATTAAACCCACAGTATATAATTTCTGCCACTTGGGGCTCTCAATCAAAACAAAACAACAAATGTAAGTAGCATGGGATCATGGGAGTTGTTGTCTTCATTGTTAAACAACCACTATTGCTGAAGAAAATCTATTCGATGTGACTCATGCAGAAATGTTAACAGAACAGGTAATGTTTTAAAGTTTTATTCAAATTACATTTAGTCACATTTAGTCTGGTTGACACACTCAACCAAGGCCTCATGGGAGCCAGTGGATGGCTAACAGCCATGCTAACAACATGTGTAAGTGTTTTCAACATGGACAAATGGATCAATAATCATAGAAGACATTCAGTGTTAGATTTATCTTAATGGATTTATCTTACAAAGTCTCCAAAAAGACATTGCAGTTCAAGGCTGGATTACAAAGCTTCTGAAAGGGATATGATCGCACTGCAGCCAACATGAACGCCACAATGGTTAGCTTCTGGGCAAAAAGGAAAAAAAAAGCCAAGTCTCTCACATGCAGCGTTCCAGAGATATTTAATGATAGTAACATTATGTCATTCACAACATTGTTGACCCCAGAGTTAACTTGCTCATGGGGGAATGTTGGGTCTCTGTAAATTAATTAATTGAATTAATTATAAAAGAGTATGGTCTAGAACTACTCTACATGTTAAGTGTTATGAGATAACTTTTGTTGTAAATTGGCGCTACATAAATAAAATTTGACTTGACTTCTATAGTGTCCAGTATTTTAATTTCTCACACAAATCACTCAATTTAACTTATATTCTTCTAGTCTTAAAGTTCTAAAAAAAAAAAACTTAAGCTAACTTAACGCTACTACACACAACAACAAACTTATAACCAGCAACATTCAGTGTCTGGTCAATCTGCTCCCACAAATGGGCTTTTGTGCCTCTGTTACTATAAAGCTCGGGATAAACAGACACAGCCAGAACAAGATTCATCTTCATTTTTGTCCCATCCAATCTAATGTATGATTGGTTGCCTGAAAAATGAGCGACAATGACGACTATGGAGCCAAATCTGGGCCAGAAGGTTTATATTAATTTGAAAAAAAAAATTTGCAACTAAAATCCTAAAACTTGAAACTGTATATTTAAGTTTTGATTGTGAACTTAGAAAAACACGAAAATGTATTCAAACTAAAAATGTGTAGAAAAGTTTTTGTTCTTCCTCAACTATGCTGCCTTCAGGAAATGTAGGTGCTTTGCGAAGTATGACTTCACACCTTCTATGCACCAATTGGCAGTGAAAAACTAATGCTAGTGACAAAGTTTCATTTAGCATGCTGTTTAAGACCACAGTTGGTACCAATCTCAGTATAAGAGCAATACAATATGCCAGATTGTAACCACTGTTACACTGGTGGCAGCGGGTTTGTGGACTGCTGTTTGCAGAGTTTGAGATTAACGAGCTAACAGTCCCGTGTGACAACGGTGCCCTTCTCTCTCTCACTGTGGACTGCTGCTACAAGCTAATGCTAGTGACTCGATTGGTGTACTGGACTGTCGGACATTTAATCATCAGGGTAACAACAAAGGACGACGGGAGTAACAGAGACTGGCACAGTGGACATAATGTTTTTCTGCTCTCTCCGTGGATTTCTCGCTGCTTCATGTTGGAATGCTGCTTATGAACAAAGTTATGTCCACTGTGCCAGTCTCTGTTGCTCCCGGATGTCATCTTTTGTTGTTGTCCTGATGGTTCAATGTTTTATTCCACCAGTACACTGACCGAGTCACTAACGTTAGCTTGTAGCAGGAACAGTCCACAATAAAAAAAAAAAAAAAAAGGCACTGTCGTCGCACTGTTAGCCCGTTAATCTCCGGGGAAACTCAAAACTCTGCAAACAGCAGTCTACAAACCCGCTGCCACCAGTGTAATGCTAGTTACTCTTAGTGTTAACAATAAACTGGATTAAAACTACTGTCGGTCCGCGGGTAAAGGACAGCTTCATCTCTGGTTCACTTTAATGTCCACTTCAACAGTAGGAAAACTGAACACTGACAACATGCGTATTACAACACCCCTCTACCACATCACTCTGCCAATATTAACTATCACTCTTTTTTTCTCAGGTTTATTGGGAGAATTATATTGGGTGGGTTCATGGTGGAATTTGGAAAGAGGAAACATAATTTCTTAAAGTGTGGCTGTTGAACAGAACAATCAGGCATATTTTATTGCTCTTTTACTGCAATTGGTACTAAGTGTGGTCTAAAACAGCTTGCCAAATGCAACTTTGTCACCATCAGTTTTTCACTGCCAATCACATGAATATGGTGCATAGAAGGTGTTAAGTCATACTTCTCAAAGCACCTACATTTCCTGAAGGCAGCGTAGTTGAGGAAGGTCTTCAGCCTCCTTTGTTGAGCTGTCACTAATGATTCCAGGCTCCTCTAAGCCTGATAAAGGCCAAGAGTCTGAAACTGAAAAAAATCAGATTTGAAAGTGAAAAAATATAAAAAAGTGAAAACATAAAATCTGAATCAGAAAAAAGTAAGACCACAAATATGAAAATATATAGAAAGTGAAAAATGAAAATGAATATTTTATTCAGAAGAATTCCAGAATTAAATTAAAAAAAAACTATTTTTACACTTATTTTTAGTTTGAATGCATTGTTTAGTTTTTCAAAGTTCAAGATCAAAAGTTAAATGTACAGTTTCAAATTTTTGTTTTTCAATTAATTTTTTTTATATTAATAAAGCTTTTGAGACTTTCAGTTATGGCGGCCACGTAGGAAGATGCGTTTCGCACTGCTCTGCTTCAGCTACTACAATTCTTACTAAAAAACTCTCATTTGCAACAAAACTTTATAACAGTGTTGGTGTGGATACTGTAATGCCGAAGGTTGGAAAATTAAGTAAAGAAAAGAGCAAAGCGTCAAAGCAGCCGAAGTTAACTTACTATCGTGTTCGTGGTGAAACACAGAAAGCTAACGAAGACATGGCGGAGGAGGTGGCCAGCGGAGAAGGTGAACTTGGGGGAGTGAAGGAGGACGCAATACTGGCTGCTGTAAGCTCCATGAAAACAGAGTTTTCATCAAGATTTGATGGAATTATGGTGGCGATAGAGGATATGAGGAAGGAGATAAGCGCTTGTACTGAATGACTGTCGCAGGCGGAATTACGAATATCAAGCGTTGAGGACGATGTAGTTAGCCTGCAAGCTAAAGTACACATGCTGGAGTCAAAAAATAAAACTCTGGAGGATAAGCTCCTGGACTTGGAAACCCGATCTCGATTGAACAACCTGAGACTAGTAAACCTGCCGGAGGGTGCCGAAGGACAGGATCCATGTTCCTTTTTAGAAAAATGGATTCCTGAGACACTGGATGCTGCGAATCCACTCTCCTCAGTTGTTATTGAAAGGGCACACCGAATCGGACCGATGAGGGACACACCAAGGTGCCACCGAGAACGCTAATAATGAAGTTTCTCAACTACAAGGACAAGCAGGCTGTCATTGCTGCTACAGACATTGCTACAGAAAGACATTCGGTACAAGGACCAGCAAGTAAGGTTTTACTCGGACTTAGCCATGGGAATACACCAACTGAGGAAGCAGTTCGACCCGGTCCACCAGGAATTGCGCAACCTAGGGATCCGACATGGAGTGATTCACCCGGCGAGACCGTTGGTAACACATAACGAACGAACAAACCCTCACTTTCAAAACCCCAACCGAAGTGCAGGAGTTTATTAAGAAGATTCAGAAGGACGCCGGTGGGAGCTAAATTACTGTCACACACATACACACCTTTGCATAGGCAGACGTACATGCAAAAGCACACACACTAAAAATACTACACATTGTGCTCTTAAACATATACTCCATGCATATGTTGCATTTAACATGTGGGACAAACATTTTAAAACTGTTACAGACTGTACAGACTTAGAGCAAACCTATTACACATGTTGCAGATGAGTGTTAATTGATGTCACAATATGGAAAGCAGCAGAGATTGTTTGGCTAGTGGTAAGTAAAGAGTGGACTGACTGATCCTCACTAAGTGTGGAACTGTTGTTAGCGATTGCGGGACTCAGCGGGACTTTTGGGGGGGGGGGGCTACCACGAAAGTGGGAAAAGGGGAGTTCATGTTCAGTGTGTTGGATGTGGGTTCTAACATCCAGGTTTGTCATGCTTCTCTGTAAGTTTATTTTCATACTGCAAGGTAATCTATTATTTCTTGGAGATGTCTCAAGGAGTAAATCTTAATTTTGTTTCTTGGAACTGCAGAGGTCTGCAACAGCTTAGAAAAGTTAAACAAGTCATGAATAAAATAGAGGATATAGACTCCAAAATTGTATTTCTACAAGAAACACATCTTATAGATGAGGACAATAAAAAGATCAGAAGGAGGTGACGGGGCAGTGTATTCACAGCATCATTCTCATCCCAGGCCAGAGGAGTTATGACTCTTATTCATAAAACAGTCCAAGTGAAAAATGTAATCAAAGATAAAATGGGAAGATATTTAATAGTCCAAGGTTCTCTATTATCAGAAAATTTTAATTTAATAAACTTGTATGGCCCCAACATAGATGATCCTAACTTTTTTATGGATCTGTTCCTTACTCTCTCAACATTTGCTGGACATTACATAATAGCAGGGGATTTTAATTGCACACTAAATCCAAGTATGGATAGATCCACAGGACTAGATCAATCACATAACAGGAGTAGAACAGTTATTAATCAGTTTATTAAAGAATTAAGTCTGTTGGATATATAAAGAGAATTGAAACCACATGCCAAAGCCTATTCTTGTTACTCTAACGTGTTCCAGACTTATTCTCGAATTGATTATTTTTTAATTTCCTCAGAATTACGGTCCAAAATTCATAACTGCTCCAATGATAATATTGTGGTCTCGGATCATGCGCCATGTTGTTTAGTATATGTGGATAAAAAATTGACAATAGACCCATCTAGATGGCATTTTCAGCACAAATGGTTACAAGATGAAGAATTTGTAAAATATATAGGAAAACAGATAGATGAGTTCTTTGAAATTAATACTACACAAACATCTGCATGTACAAAGTGGGAAGCATTTCAAGCTTTTCTCAGAGAACATATTATTAGTTATACAGGTTCAAAATCCAAAAAGGCGTGCAAGGAGAGATTGCAATTGGAATATAAAATAAAGACTCTCCAGGAAAAAGTTTATGAGGAAAGTAACCCACAAACGGAAAACGATTTACTGATTTTGAGAGCTGAATATGATAAGTTGTCTGCTTTCAGATCTGCCTCTAGTCTTTTAAGACTAAAGCAAACATTCTATGAACAAGGCGATAAATCTGGGAAATTATTAGCGTGGCAGATTAAACAATTAGAAACTAAAACATCAATCACAACCATTGTATCCAACGTGCACGTTGTTGTGGATCCTATAGAAATTAATGATGCCTTTAGAGGCTACTATGAAGAATTATATGATACAAAAAATGAAATTAACTTACAAAACCTAAATAGGTTTTTAGATGGACTACCTATACCACATATCCCAAATGAACATAGAGAAGATTTGGAGCTAGAAATTAACAAAGAAGAAATTGGGCACGCCAT
>JBBPCS010001216.1:0-15497 GCA_037974645.1 Hollardia meadi | reverse complement strand
CACACACACACACACACACACACACACACACACACACACACACACACACACACACACACACACACACACACCAATGTCAAGAACACACATAAACAAAAAAAGCATACAGCTGTACTCTTACACGTGCAGCTATACAGTAATTCAAAACAACACTTGTAAGTACACATACACATATATATGCCAGATCACGCATCCATCATAAAAAATATTGTCATTAACAACATTAAAGCCTGTACAGAGACACATACAGTACACAAACAACATGAATCACACCCACTACTTTGTCTGTGATGTAAATATTTATTGACATAACCACACACACATCATTTATCAAGCTTAGTACATCTGATGACTGACTGCTGGAGGCAATGACTGCTCATGCTCTCTCTCTCTCTCTCTCTTCTTTATTTCTCCCCCTCTCTCTCTGACACATTGTTGGACTCTGTAATCTTTCAAGTCAAATCCCTAATATTGACCATGGGAATCATTACAGAGTGAGGCCCAAGGGGGCGTGAGTGTGAGTAGGTCTGTGCACGTGCCCACAGTACTAATATGTGACCTGTTTGCTCACAATCTCCTTCTTTGTATGTCTGTTTTTTTTTAGTATGATGTATGTGACGTAAACACACTTCATCTACATCCCAGTGACCTTTAAGCTGAAAATAAAGCATCCAAAAATGCTCAAAGCATGAAGCTGTTGCTTGATCGCTATGGGTAGGTAAAATCAATGCCAAACACTGTACTGGCTCTCTATTTCAATACTTTAAAATCTATTAAAAAGTCAAAAACTAAAATGTGATTTGAGTGTTGGGTAGGCTATATCACTGTCAATTGTGATGGTGTAGTGTTATTAAAATGATAATTTTATGAATTTTTAACATTATATTCTTGTCATAATGTTAGCTAGCTAACAGATAAATAAAGAGCACACCCCATGTGTCACTGAACTTTTAAACTTCTAATAAATAATTAAAGATTTCATTATTTTAGAATGGCAGGAAATTTAAAAAAAATGTCAGCCCTCATTCCTGTAGTATAGACATCATATCCTGCTACTAGGGGATGACATTCTAAGTCATTTCCATATTCAAGTACTCACATACGTAAAAAATCTTACGAAAACGAAGGCGGAAGCAATTTAGCGACACATAACCAGCACTTTCAGGGGGGTAGTCTTTTCCTGGCTGCTGTATGGTAACAAATAGCACTAGAAACCTGCAACTACCACCAATGTGTAGCTAAGTTAACAGGGATTCAGTACAGAATAGTTTTTATGTCTCTTGAATCGTTTTAAATGTATGTCCAAACGAACTTCACAGATTCTGCTGCGGATCCAGATCTGTCATTACTACTGTCGCTTCTGTGGAAAATAGCTGTATTTAAAACATCCATATCAGTGTTAGATGGACTATGCTCAGCAGATAAAGGTTTTGCAAACTATATATAATATATCGGCCTGATCTGTCGACCTCTAGTATTAGTAGTACCAGCTACCTTGTCAGCACTCTGCAGATCAGCCCAATTTCACAGCATTTTCCTCATATAGATGCAGGTAGTAGGTAGTTTGTACTCTGGTTCAACAAATGGTATCAGCTTATGGAAATCTCCTTCCACAAAGCCTGACAAGAGCATATCTCCAGTCACCATTTTCATTATGATCTGGCCAATTTCTGGCCTGATAGCATCTCAGTGGCATGTGGTAAGACTCCTAGCAAATGAGGAGATAAGAAATAGCCTGTAATCCATCTCCACTGTTTTCTCCTTGCTTAATGCCCAAATGGTTAATTATTGAGGTTCTATGATATGCATGTCTGATTGGAAACGCTGAACATTATCTAGCACAGATCTATCATTTTTGCTACATGGATCTGTGTAGATATTCACAGATAGCCGTTACGTCACTGCGCCCAATCGAGAAAATTTAACAGGGCCAATTTACTTCTATATATTTTATATAAAAGAATGCAAGTACTTTATACTGTACGTTGGACAAATACTGACATCCAAATCGGGTACTCATGCCCATCCCTCCATGCGACATCTAAATTTGTTGCACCAGTTGCAAGAGTCTACAGTTTTAGTGAGTGTGAATGTCAGGCGTTTTTTCTCCATTTGTGTGTTAAGTATCAGTGGCGGCTGGTGAAAAATAGTGTCGGTGGGGCTGTTCGTACCATAATCGTACCATAGCCTTTTGTGCAATATTTATGTGGGGTTGATCAGGGCCAAGCTCTTTCACTTTTAGTTTTTCCACCAATGTTGTCCTAAGAGATCTTATTGAATTCACGTCCGTCATTGTCAAGTGTCCTTGTTGTCTGACTCCGCTTGGGGTGCATAGAACATGTTCTACGGTTCTACGTCAATGGCTTGGGGCGCTAAATTCAGTGCCACAGAGGCATCAGATTCGAGGATGCTGATTGGCTAAATTTAGGTTGCTATGTGCAATCTTGAAGCAGCAACGGGTCTGCAATTGGCTGCGCTGCTGCCCATCGTGGGAGCTTTTTCTAGCACCCCAGAACGGAAGAGCACAACACCAGAGGGGATGAACAGGAAGCTTTACCCCAAACATAATGATTTATATTTCATATATTACACGTTATTGTGCATTTAAACACACCCATACTTAAAATAAGTAGTTACTGTTTATTTTAAAAATGTTTATTTTAAAAAGAAAATTTTAAAAACCACTTTCACGCCCTAGCGCCCTCTATTGGCCAGCCGCCACTGTTGAGTATGTTCCTCTTGTTAAGCTCTCCAATGTGCCTGTAAATTGCAAGCATGGGTTTGGTAATCCTGTTCCCCCTCGATCCCCTGTCCTCTTATCTCTACGTTACCCTCTGCTCTCTAACCTTCATCCTTTCCTCTACTTAACCATCCAACCTTTCTTCTTTTTTCCCTAAAGCCCTCCATCCTTTTATCCAGATTCCCCCCTGGTGCCCCTGCAACCCTTACATCTTCTTCCCTCATTCCCTCACCCAATCTCCTCTCTTCACTCAACCTCGAAGCCGAATTTTACACCCACCCCACCCTCCACTCTCAAACCTCTCTTTCTTTACAGCAAACTACCCTGCTTGCATCAGACATCAGGCACTATCATCACATAGAGAAGGATGCTTGCTTTAAAAGCGATTGCAGCATTTTTATTTCACAGTGTGTTTTGTGTTCGCGTAGCTGGTCCACTAATGTAAGCTCTAAGCTGACAAGTTATTATTTAGTTATCGGGCACACAAAAACCCCATTTCAAAACCCTAAAAGAATCTCAGCAAATCCCAGGAGATGACTTTAAATTAACAACCCTTTACATATGAGACAGTAGATTGGGTCTGTAATGTATCTCTTTTGGGGAACTATAAGCTAAAGTGAGAACATTGAATAACCTTCCAGCTCATGTTATATTCCAATTACAATTGTTTAATTCAAACACTGACCTTTTTTTTACCGGGCTGACTGTTTTAATTAACTGCTATTTCCTTCCTGTGCAGCCTTGTGTCGCTGGGGAAGAGTGCGTGACTGCAGTTCTGAAATATGTATGCCATTTTTTAAAACCAGTATGTCAGGTTTAGTACCAGAGAATTACACAGTTTCAGCATTCTTTCTTGCTTCAGAAATGAACAAGGCACATCTTAAAAGGTCCACGCAAGTTTAAGTCATTTTGAAATAGCTTCTTCTTACAGAGGAAGGTGATTTATTTTTTATTTAAATCGGAGGCATGTTTTCAGGTTGTCCGTCTGTCCTTCTGTACATCTGTAAGTCTGTACGTACATATAGGTACATACGTCGGTCCATCCCATTCTTGTGAATGTGATATCTCAGGAACATCTTAACGGAATTTCTTCAACTTGGGCACAAATGTCGACTTGGACCCAAGAATGAACTGATTAGATTTTTGTTGTCACAGGTCAAAGGTCAAGGTCACTGTGATCTATTAAATTAATTTTTAGTCATAACTCAAGAATTCATACGCAAATTATGACAAAATTTAAAACAAATGTCTAACAGGGTAATGAAGATTAATTCACCAGATTTTATATCCAAAAGGTCAAAGGTCAACTTCACTGTGAGATTATATTCTGCAAAAACACTTTCCTGGCCATTATTCAACACCATAATTTAGGAACAGAAGGGGAGATTAGATTGTATAGATCTTCTGTGCTGCTGGGCTGAAGATGTGTGTGAGTCATCCATGTTTTAGAATTTGGTGCTTCTTTGCAGCAACATCCATATTTGAAGTATTGTAGTCACCACAAGCTCATTGGTTTTGCTGATATTGAGCTTCAGGTGATTGTTTTTGCACCATGTGAGCAAGTTCTCTAGTCTGGACAGACATGGATGGAAAATGCAACTTCACTGGTGCACAGAGGCACACAACTGCAAGGCAGTAATTCTAGTTTTATATTCTTTCGTTGTTTTATGTGTTGGTGACTTTTTCTCACACTACTAACTGTTCAGTGCCAATATTTCCTGATCCTTCATGCTGAGAATTTTTGCTCGATAATAAATTATAATGTTTTATTGTATGGTTTGCTTTAGAAGAAAAAATGGAAAGAATAAGTCTCAACGTACTTTCACAACTCGCACGCAGTGGCCAAATGGTGCAGCTCTGTACAAGTAAGAGTGCTTAAACGTAACAAAGAATGAAAAGAAAGTCACTCCACATGGGAATTATGGTAATTATTTCTTTGTAATTTACAATGTTCTTGCAGGATATTTGGTCATTCGAGGGGAAAAAAATGTCTTTACTTGGCCACAGTAGGCCAGTTCATATTGATGATGGACGGTAAAAGCATGGCCTCTTCTCCTCTTTCTCATTTAGCTGCTCTTATCAAAATCCTCAAGCTGCCTCAGCTGAACATGCCTTTAGCTCCACCCTAACTCATGTGTGTTATGGAAGAAAAGCAGAGACAGAAAGAAACAGACATGGCTGGTGTTGGTATTCATATACATGCGTGAGTGTGTATTCTTGTGATTATTTGAGTGTCATTAGAGCTACACAAGAGAAGATTGAAGCGGCGTGACTGCCAGAATTACACACGGCATTTACTCATTTTTCACTGTAGGATCAGAGGATCGTAGCCTCTGATCCTACTGTTGATCTATGGCTGGTTCAGTGAAAAACACCAGTTTTCAAGAGGCATTCAGAAGAATTACTCACTTGCATTTCACTTTCTTTTCATTCTTTGATTAGAAATAAAATTGACCGAAATATGTTTGGGTTTTTTTATTATTTGAATAGAGACTGCTGAATATTCCATGACAAGACATGGATTCAGTGATTATTTTAGGGTGTAACTCACAGTTGAATGAACACAACATAAGGAGCTAAATGGGTTGTCCATGTTTTACTGACAAAGATGTTGAGAACTCATGTTAAAACTCATAATGCAGGAAATACTGTAAGTTTTTGTATATTTCCGCATAGAGTGATGGAAAATATTGCTGAAGAATAGTACAAGAGAAACATAATTTATTTGCACCTTAGCATTATAGCCCGAAATTACTGATTTGTCCATTTAGTATAATAAAAAAATGAAGTTGCAAAGAATGAAAAGGAAAAAACTAAGAATAAAAATTGGAGTAGAAAAATTGGAGAAAAATATAACAAAGGCAAAATGAAAAAAACAGCAAAGGTTAAAATGAGAAAATGTCACTGAAGATAAATGAGAGGAGATTACACGTTTTGGAATTACAGCCATGTGAATTTAAGTATGAAAGAGACAATGTATGCAATCTTTCTCCAGTAAAACATTCAAATTTGTCAAGAGAAAATGGAGGGAAAGTGAGAAATCGGAGGGAAACATTGATTGTAAAGGGTGGGAAACGGACTGAGAAAGGTGATTGTGATTATTCAGTTATCTGGGTGAGATCAATAATGAGCTGTTTAATGATTATCTGCTCAATATGGTGATCAATACTGTCTGGGATCTGACCTCTGGGCAGAGAGACACACAGAAACAGACACACACTGTATATGCATATAGAAGAAACCTCCCGTCTTCACATATGTGCAGCACTACTGCGTGAGCACATGAACATACATACATCAACATATTTATATATGTAAACAGTGTGTACATGTATAACCTTCAAAAGTGCAAGATCAGATTCTAACACATTCTAATACATGCTAATAAGAGGTTTAAGGCTGACTGGAGGCCACAGATTGCTGTTTGACTCTTGAGATATGAGGGGGCCTTTTTATGAGTTTGTTGTTTTACTGTACATGTGTATTTAAGCCTCTAAAAGAACAAAGCTCACCTGATTACAAAGACGATTATGCACAGACTGTGCCTCTGGGCTACTGCCCTACTCTCATAAACGATCACCTCTTTGAAGGCTGTCATCAAGGAACAAGATAATCATTTTGATACATTTTCAGGAGGTCCATTGTTTAACATTAGGTTACATTATATATTGAGACTGGATCAATGACTATAATATGAAGGACTTATATGACTGTACTGATATTGCTACTGAGAATCAAAATAACTATGTAGCTCAGTACAGCTTTTAGCTCTTTGTTTTACCAGACAAACCATAACAATGCAGGCTAATTTCATATTACAGATAGCAGGTCCCTGTTCATACAAGTCGATTGTGCACTACCTGCCCAGCACCGAATGGCAGAGAGCCAAAGAACATGTGGCTGGTGACGAGAGTTGGACATCGTGCAGCCCATGAGAACCAGATACTTTTCCTCAGGAGTTGGCAGACTGAACTAGAGTATGGAGGGCTAAACATTAGCATGTATTGGAAAAGTTAGTGAGAAAATGATTCCCACAGGATACCCATGTTTCCCTGTGTCTCCTGGGTGAGAAAAATACAAGATCAAGATTCAAGGATTTATTTGTCACATATGTGCAGTCTTTGGCGCCTGGTTATAGTTAAAGGTGGGGGTGCAAGATTTGTGAGGGGCAGGAGAGGTATGGCAGGAAATTTTTCATTTACCTGAAAGTGCCTTTTCGTGCAATATACAGCCTTCAATCATGACCAATAATGCTGCTCATTCACTATGCTCAGTTTTTATTGCACTATAAAATAAAATATGAGTTTTTCATTGTGTTCTGTATTTTCAGCAGTAATGGAATGTTTCAGTGAGTACATGATACATATTTCATAGTTTGTCAAGACAAATTGCAAAGCTTGGTAACTCATCTGGGCAGTTTTCGAATCAAAACCAAATTTTTGTTGTCTTTGCGACCTGATTGCACCTCATATTTCACTCATATATAATGCACTCTTATATGTGCACATGATGGAGTCTGTGTCTTTTGGACTGGCCGATATTTCCATCACCCGTAACTCTGGTTTGTCCTCCCTGAGTCAGCAATGTCACTTCATTCTACATTAGCAGAGCAACACACAATAATTTAAATAAATGAACTGTTTTGAAGTCACTGGCTTTACTCCTCCAACTGACTTGAAATCAGGTGTGAAAAAACAGAACAGACACACAGCAGCTGACAGAAAGAGGTCATATTACAATGATATTAGGTGAATAAATATGAACTTATAAAAAAGGAAGCTAAAGGGCAACAAGAATGCTGTGCTTTTCTCAGGAATCATCATTAACACCATCAAGTGCATCATGTTAGAAAAATGAAGTACAATGAGCTGATAATAAGTTGTATCACTGATCAGCTGCTGTCAGTAATCAATACACACATCGCCACTTATCAAACCAATAAGTAAACAGCAATTGACTTACCTAGTATTTCTAATGTAATGTACAGTTTGTAACAGTGACAAAACATTACAGATGCAGATTAACAGTTTGATTCTTCAGGGAAAATATTAAATCAAACTCCCTTTAAGAAATATAACATTAAAAATTAAAAACCACATTAAAAACACATCACTCCAGAAACACAAGATAAAGGGCGTCACGTGTCGACAGTCTTCTTGTCAAATTAGCATCAATATAATCCAAAAAGATTATATTATATAAGATTATTTTATATTTATATGAGATTACATTATACAAAACACATTTGTATTTTGTCGCCTGAACTGAAACGAGAGGCGATCTGTTTCAAAACATAAGATTTCTCACTAAAATAAGTCCTGATTGGTGGACGAGATACACGCTGAATTAAACACCGACTCTTATCACTCACACTCATAATATTGATTAACTGTCTATATTGTGTGTGTGTGACGGTATTTAAGGAGTTTTTCGGCAGTTACTAAAGTAACTACCGCTGCTTCTGTTTGGTGCTTGAAAGAGCGCACCCACCTTTCCGCTAATATTAAACGTGTGTGATTTTATGGGAAGGTCAAGACAAAGAAGACTGACAGACAGCTCGGATTGAGTTTGACCACCTTACTTTTGCCGTGAAAAAACGTAGCGAACAGACTTGGATGGCTGTTCATCCAACAAAACTCTTTTAAGCTACCTGTTCTCGTGCTTCGGCATCATCATGTCTCACCTTCTTGCTGTGCAGTTTGAAAAACAACTTTTGCGTTTCATTTTTAGCCTGCACCACCAGACTCAGACTGACTGACATCGGTCTTAATCAGAGCGGCACAGTGACTGAAAACCAACCAGACAGATGTTCAATAACGAAGTAATGCAGTAAGTGCATCTTACATAGTTCTCCAGCTGTGAGAGACCAAGGACAGGAAACTTAATAATTTATGATCAAAAAGTACACGGTTGCTTCCCCAAGTCTAATGATGTAGGTGCGGCTGCTCCGCTTGCTCCATTGCTCAGGTGCCCATGTGTGCAGTGAAATGAGAGGGTGGTCTGACTTGCGAAATATGGGGTAGAATATTCTTGTAACCCTACTTAAATGTACGATAACAATTCTCCAAACTCCGACCCCTGTGGAAACACATTCTCCTTGCTAAGTGACACGACTAAGAATTCAACTTCTGGAAAAGAAGCTTGCCTTAGAGCCATCTTTTCACTGATCTTAAAACTGCTGTAGATCAAAGTTTTTCGATTCATGACATAGAAACGCATAATTTGACATGTGTCAATATAGCACACAATGCAAGCCCCAGAATTAGTGAAGGTATATGGTAACCAGGAAGTGTCAAGATTCCACTGGTGTGCAGGCTCACATAAAAATTGGCGTGGGTATTTTGGCATATATCGTAGTGTATATGGTAAGTCAACACCAAGTGATCAAGTAACTTTTTTACCCAAAAGTATCTGATGACTTGATTTGAAAGGCTAGATGCAAAAAAAAAACAACTGAAAACCTCTTTTGACTCTTCCATCAATACATTTTAAATGTGTGCATAATGAAACAGGAACATGAAAAAAGCCTGAATATTGTGAAAGCGCTTGTTTGCCTCTCCTTTTACACGGTCTATCCCTTCGACCCTCACTTCTCTCTCTCTCTGTCTCTCTCTCTCTCCCTTTAATGGAGGTACTTAACATGTGTAGCGTGTAAGCAATGCGGAGAAGTGTTGATTCTGTATTCAATTAGCCACGTCTGCCCGAGAACAAGTGAACCGCCCCAGCCTCTATTTGTCTATGCACAGAGAGAAAGAGAGAGGAGCCGGAGAAAAGGTTACTTCAGAGACATTATACATAAAACTGTCTTCCATTATACCTTTGCCAGTCACACCATACAGTCAATGTGTGTGTGTGTGTAGCAACATAGCCAAGATAACTTGTCTAAATCACCATTCTCTATGATTAATTACACTGCAGCCCTGCTCATCCCTTATAGAAAAACAAAAGACTACCATGTTTACCTATTCCCCTCTCTTTCTCCTTGCGCCTCTCTTTCGACCTTCCTTTCCCCCTTCTTTCCTCTTGCATCTCTCTGTCTGTGCATCCCCCTTTACTTCTTGCTCTAAGCCATCGTTTACTCTTTTAACTCCCTCTGTGTCGGGTTCTTTCAGTCTGCTTCTTGCTGCTCCTCTCTCCTTCACCATGCATGCCTGTTTTGTTTTTTTAGAAGTACACTGATGATTCATTATGGATTTCTGTGCACTTAGCGTTTCGCAACTTTTCACCCTTCATCACGCTAGACTTAAATTTTCAGGAGGGAAACTATTATTCACTTGCAGAGCAAATTACTGGAAACAAATTTGCTCCAAGATTAGAGCACAATGCACCAGTGCCAGTGAGTGTGTACACAAGTCAAGGGGAACTCCCAACCAAATTTACACATAAAAGTCAGTTTACCTGTTATTGGGAACACTGGTTCTGGAGGGTCTGGATCTTAGTGTTACAAAATGACCCTGATGATGTCTGCAGGGTTATCACCTATTTTTCTGGAGAATAATCACAGAGGGGGCTAATTAAAGCTATCAAGTTGCACTGTGTTGTCTTGTTGGGTCCCCAAACTTTATGGAAGCAACTTCATTCCAGCAGTGATTTCATGTCCCCACAGCAGTTGTCAGCTAATCAGGTCAATCCAACACATTGCACAAACATCACGTTCTTCATGTAGAGATTTGCTTCTTCCTTTATCTTTATGTAGACATTCTTTAACTTATAGCCTAACCTAAAAAATATTGTGCATGTAACACTGTATAAGCTTTACTTAACCATAGTTCGCCATTAATGAATGCTTGTTGTGACCCTTATTGTAAAGTTGAAAACGTGTATTCCTTAAGTAACACTTCATTAATGCACAAGGATGCTGAATGGGGATTACTCAATGATAATTAATCATTAATGAATACTATTTGTGACCACTGACTGTATGTGAAGATGGATGACATGGGAGCTTCCCAAAATGGTAAATGTTAAATGGCTTGCATTTACTGTATAAAGCGCTTTGCTAGCACGCATGCACACGCACGCACGCACGCACACACGCACACACACACACCTCTACAAGCCTTAATTCCTCCCCTACTCTGAGCCTCTATATATTAGTAGTCCCATATATAGTCAGCTTTACATTATTTATGTGTCTTCAGGTGTATCAGGCGATAATCAAACCTCATGTTGTTTCTCATGGTCGCCTGACTATCTCACTTCCATCACTCCATTTTCTCTCTCCATTCTTTACATAGTCTCTTCTGTTAATCTCTTTGACTACAGATACAGCCGCTTCCTCCTGCTTCAGTTGCTGGTTCCTTCTTTTTATTATTCTTTATTTGATTTATCTTTCCATATTTTCCACCTGGAAATTTGTGTGGTCATAGCCCACTTCACTTTCACAAACAGTGCAAGGTTCCCTCTGACCATTTAAATAAGCATTACTGCTATACTTTATCATTGATGTCCAAATGTCCAAAGTGAGAAAGATGCTAAGTAGCTAAATGCGTTATCATTAAACTTATAAGGTGTCTTTTTTCACTTGTGCTGCAGCCACTTTTTTGTGTAACCATAGTGAAATATGAAATTATTTTCTCCAAAAATACGAAAAAGATATTTAATTATTGTTGTATTAGGTGTATCAACTTTTTTATGACCTATTATACATTTCTGATATCACTACCTCAGTGACATCCAACGTGTTGCTGCTAGCCTGAGGTTGTTTCATGCCTGAGGCAGGTGTGCTGCTGTTTCATGGTTCAAGATTGGATCATGGATTTGAAGTATTTCCCTGCAAAACAGATTTTCTTTTTCCTACAAATGCGACATATTGCCTCGTCCAAATTCACCTGCTGCCCGTCTGGTTCAAAGCCAAAATGTGCCCAAATTTGCATTGCATCATTAAATTAAATTCGACGCAGTCTGTAGATAAATATCACAAGTACTCGAGCCTAGAAACACACACAGAAGAAGTCTCCCAACATAGGATGGAAGACAGTCCATAATGATAACTAAACAATGATTATTCTGTTTATTTTATTTCATCACAGACAATACACACTCCTGTAACTTTCACCAGCATAAAAATAAAAAAAATAAAAAGCGGTGATGGCTAATTTTGCTGTGTTTTTTGTGTGGCATTGTGGTTTAATACTTTTGCTCACTGTTGTCGAGATCATTTTAGCCTAAGTAGCGTATTTAATGATGTGTTTTGACCTTTAGTTTTATGGTCTGGGTAGACTTTTAGGACAAATCTGGAACATCTGCAGTGTTTTTCTTGTTTTTTTGTGTGTGTCTGTGTGTCTGTGTGTAAGGAATGTTGGTGACACGTAATGTACAATATAGCGGATGGGTGTGCCAATAACATTAACTCAGTAGTAGTGACTGTGAAAAAAGGAGTCAATAATGCAATAATCCAATCTTATAGTAGCATAATGTGTGGTATTTCTAGCCCTAAACACACACGCTTTTTGGGCTCCCCTCTTCTGAAATGAATCCGGCGCCCTTGCCCCGCACCAGAAAAAGTGCCAAAGCGCGTGGCGAGGAAATATGACCCTGAATACATTAATTTGGATTCATAATGGCAGGCAGTGATGCTGAGCTGAAAGCATGGTGTGTTGAAAGGGGTGAAATCCTGTTACAGCTGAGCTTATTTCCCCTCCTTTTTCAGTCATGTGTTTTCTCATTTTTTTTGGGAAGGTTATCCGTGGAACAATCAGAACTGGGCCTTAAGTTACCAAAGGCTCTAAACCATTGGTATACAACACATTATCTCACCTGTCACAATTGTGACTGACCATAAAACACACCTTTTCACCTACTTTTCCATTAAAATAAAATAAAAAATAAAGACAGATTGTTTGTAATGAGACATGATTTGGATATTTTCATGTGTGGGAAAAATTGGGGATTAAATGGGCTAAGCTCATAGCCACAGCTGTCTATATTTTCCATTTGCCCTTATATCTCTAATTTCTATCCTCTCTTGCTCCACACGCATTACTCCTAACCAGGTGCTTTTGGAGATAACTAACCTTGCATGGTCTGCTTTTATATCATATCAAGTGTTTCCACTCCTCTTCCCTTCTCTATCATCCTCCTCCTCCCCTTCAGGCCTCTCTGCCTTCTCCAATCCAGACATTTCCCTCCCTCATTCACTCCTTCTCTTTTAATTTTTCTTTTCCTCTTCCTTCCTGTTCTTCGCTGCTTGGCTTTCTCTTGTGTTTTAACAGTAATGGTGTATGTTTCATTGGACAAAGCCAGGCTTTTGTAGTGGTTGCCTACTTACCATATCAAAGGCTGTGATAGCATGATAAGGTTGCTTAGATTAAGCAAGGGATCATTCAGAGAAAAAGAGTAGGAATGTAGTTGCCCCAAAATGCATTAAAGCAGATTTGAAAAACAAGAGTAGGTAGTAGAAATAAGACCCTTTTTTGCATACATGTACTACATGTCAGTGTATTCCTCTTCCTCTTTCTAATAAAGAGACAGACTATAAAGAGTTCTTTCAGCCGAGACAAGAATAGGTTTTTAAAAAATATATGAAAAAGAAGAGAAGTGAGAGAGAAGAAACAGTGCAAGTATTTTTCATATTGACTGCATGCATCCCCGAAAAGAATAAAAGTACCACAGAAAATCGCTTTTTAGCATTGCATTGCACATTAGCCTGATGAAGCCCTGAGCCAAATACTTGGCTCTTTCTAGTACTAGATGTTTGATTATAAACCTTTATCAGTGTTTGTTCTTTGACGCAAATACTTTTGATCCTGCATACAATTCTTGTTGAATGTGAAAAGTGCTTGACTGTGACCTTCGCCAGTAACTGTTCTAATATTGCTTGTGTGCAGCAGGTGGACTGAATCACAGATGCACAATGAGCCACCTGATGTGACTGTGTGAATGTATCCATGGTAAGTTTTTTAAGTCTCCTATCAAGTTAGAAGATAAAGACAGCAACAAGAGATGATGGAGACAGATCAAAAGTCTTGGTCACTTTTGTATTACTGTGTATGTGAGGACTGTTGCAGAGTCTAATCATTCCCACACAAAATAATTTATTAATTGTTTATATTCTCAGTTGATGAAAAATAAAATGTTTAAATTTTGAAACAAGTTATTAACTTGAAAGGTGACATATTATACCCCTTTTCCACAAGTTAACACAATCCCCAGTCTTTGACATGCTTTAGTCAAAATACAATAAGGATCAATCACCACAGCACGTTTCTCTAAACCATTGACATAAATAAAGATGGACAACGTGTCTCCACCTCCTCCCATTGTACATAAGTGAAGCCAAAATATCCGGGAGCCGTGGTATCAAGTTCCCGCCCATGCGCCAGGCCGCCCAACAGATCAGCCTCCATTTGACATAAGAAGGAGAGCAAAATCTGAACGGGGTATTTGGTCCCATGTTTTCTGACTCCGGCAGCCCACAAAAAACAGGCTGGGTTGTCTTATTTCACCGGTTGTGGGTTGGTAGGCACAGATAACCAAATCTACGTGCAAAAACGCTGAAAAGGTGAGTTTTTCATAATATGTCCCCTTTAAAGAAATTCCCTCAAGGTGTTCCTGAGTTATTGCATTCACAAGAATGGGACGGAAGGATTCACAGAGGGACAACTTGAAAACATAATGCCTTTGGCCATGGCTATCACCAGCACAGAGGCATATGTTAAAATTTCCAGAGAAAAAAACAAAACATGAACAAGGCCATCATACACAGAAGGTGATTTGGGGGGGATGCTATCATCCTTTCTAGCAAAATGACAAAAAAAAAAAAAATGACTGTGTTCCCCTTGTTAACCTACCATGTCCCCAAGGTCACTAATAAGTGGACCTCGGTCTAGCTCTTGTTGTGTTTCCTGAAATGTCGTAGTATTTTGTGAAATGCTGGTGTGTTTTTCCTGAAATGTTCCGGTGTTTTGACCTTCAGGGCCATCGTACTAGAATGGCTAAAAAATTTAATATCTCAATGATTATTGGATGGGTTGACTTTATATCTAGCACCCCAAGCTAAATGTTTGTTTTTTGTTGTTGTTGCTTTAAAGGCTATTCATGTTCCACAAGTTCAAAATTTCAGCTTGCTCTGTACTTTATATTTATCACCAAACCATGACCTTCCTGTCAGTCTCAGCTGAACTATGCAATTTTTTCTTCTTCCTCCAAAAAAAAAATCACAACACTATAAAATCTCAAAAGTGGCTTCACAAATTGACCTTTCTGTCTCTGCTATCCTTGCACAAAACTGTAAAGGTGATACTGCACAAGCATTTCTTTAACACTCTGATGAACATCTAGCCCATTTCAATGCAACTGCTGGATCAAAAACAAGTTTTGACCTCAGATTTCATATTTTCAATATGTTTTTCTTAAAGCCTCACAGAGCTCAGTCTTGTTTCATTACAGTATTCTAGGTCAGTACCTATATTGAGTGCAAGACAGCAAAGCAATAACCTGCCATCACTTAAAGTGTTGCCAAATCCAAGAAAACAACACTCATGTGAATTATCACCTCAAGAGCTGAGAAACACTTACTTGGAACATTTTCAGCATCTCTCTATCCTTGTGAGAACACTTACAGATATAAAGGAAAACAAACACACAGACAGAAAATATATTTTACAGTGTGAACTCTCAAAATTATTCATCACCGTTGTGGTTTGATCGACTGTCATGGAATTTGTTTTGCAATGCAGGGTTAGTCATTTTAATTGAAAGTAAAGGTAAAGCAAGGAGAGCCACTCTGGGGGGGGGGGGGGGGGGGGGGGGGGGG
>JBBPCS010001215.1:0-15501 GCA_037974645.1 Hollardia meadi | reverse complement strand
AACATTAGGCTATCTTGGCTCAATTGTTGAGTGTCTAGGGTCAAAATGATCCTACAGGCATCCAGGAATTGTACGAAGTAAAAAGTAAAGTAAACTAAAGGGGGGTGCCTTTTTCCAAGCTTTGTCTGAGCGGAGGCCCACAGTCTTAGACTTTGAAAACCCCTGCTTTAGATTATGCATAAGACATTCAGGACTCATCTGGTAGAGCATGAACACCATGTACTCACATTGAGTCCTTACCACAGCGGCCTGGGTTTCATATCAGCCTGGACCCTTTGCTGCATGTCATCCCCTTTCTGTCTCCCTTTCATGTTTGTTCATAGCTGTTTCTATCAAAATGAAGGTAAAATCCCTAAAAGATCATCTTAAAACTCGAATTACCGCCTCACAGTTGTGTGTCTTTGCGCACCAGTGAAGTTGCAGGTTCCATCCATGTCTGTTCAGACTCACATAATATATGAAGTAACTGATAGAGATCACATGGTGCAACGACACACACCTAAAGCTCAATATCAACAAAATCAAAGAGCTTGTGGTGGACTACAATGCTTCAAATCTTGATGTTGCTGCAAAGCTCCAAATTCTAAAAACATGGATTCTTCACACACATGTTCAACCTGGCAGCACAGAAGATCTACAGTTAGGTCCATAAGTATTTGGACAGTGACACAATTTTTGTAATTTTGCCTCTGTACACCACCACAATGGATTTGAAAAGAAGCAATCAAGACATGATTGAAGTGTAGACTTTCAGCTTTAATTCAAGGGGTTCAACAAAAGTAGTGCATTAACCTTTTAGGAATTACAGTCGTTTTTAAACATACTCCCCGATTTTCAGAGGCTCAAAAGTAATTGGACAATTGACTAACAAGCAGTTTCATGGCCAGGTGTGGCCTATTCCCTCATTATTTCATGACAAATTAAGCAGATAAAGGGTTTGGAGTTGATTCCAAGTGTTTAACCCGCATTTGGTACCTGTTCAGGGGAACTCTCAACATGAGGTCCACATCTTCTGTAAAACATGGTGGAAGAGGTGTTATCGCATGGGTATGTATGGCTGCCAGTGGAACTGGGTCACTGGTGTTTATTGATGATGTGACTGCTGATGGAAGTAGCAGGATGAATTCTGAGGTGTATATAGGGCTATTCTTTCTGCTCAGATTCAGCCAAATGCTGCAAAACTAATATGATGGTGCTTCACAGTGCAGATAGATAATGACCAAAAACATACTGCGAAAGCAACCCAAGATCTTCTCAAGGCAAAGAAATGAGAAATTATTCAGTGGCCAAGTCAATCACCTGATCTCAACCCGAAAGAGCATGTTTTATTCAGTTACTGAAAAACTCAGCATTTAGTGATATCCATGGGTTCCAGACATCAGGCAGTCATTAGCTGGGTTTACATGGACCCTAATATTCCACTTATAATCGGAATGAGAGCCCAATCAGAATAAAAATGCCTAATGTAAACACCTCAAATGGAAGAGACTGATCTGATCCAGCCCGATCGGAAGGAATTCTCAATCGGATTGAGAGGGGTGGTTTAAACCAGTTCAATCGGAAAATATTTGAGTCTAATAACCATATAAACATGTATTCTGATCGTTTCCCTCGGGTTGGAATACATTTGCTCTTTCTGTGCATGTGTGTCCCAGGCGGGGGTAACGGTGTTGTGATGAGTTTCCGGAAGGGACAGAAACATGGCGGCATCGAAGCAGAACTGGTCTGTGGCAGACACTACTTTTTTACTGGAGACTTCAAAAGAGTTAAGAATTGTTGAACGGCTCGATGGCCGAAAGGCTCGAAACAACGAGTTGTTCAAAGTGTTTGACAAGATGGAAGAAGCCGGAATAAAAAAAACAAACAGGCAGAAGCGGAAACATTTCTTCTCCTGTTATATTTCTGGCAGATTTGATTTACAGCTTCACAGCTGGCGTGACCACTTTGCGCATGTCAAAAAGTTATATTCTGGTTAAATGCTTTGGAGCATGTAAATGCACATCTTATCGGGTTACTTTATTTAGCGTCCATGTAAACGGTTAGGTTGAAAATTCTAATCAGAATGATTTCAATCAGATTGAAGCAATATTGTCCATGTAACCGCAGCTATTGACTGCAAAGGATTTTCATCAAAGTATTAAAAACAGTCCTTATATTTATAATTATGTTAGTTTGTCCAATTATTTTTGAGCCTCTGAAAATGGGAGACTTTGTGTAAAAACGGCGGTAATTCCTAAACAGTTGATGCAATGCTTTTGTTGAACCCCTTGAATTCAATCTGAAAGTCTACACTTCAATCATATCCTGATTGTTTCATTTCAAATCCATTGTGATTGTGTACAGAGGCAAAATTACAAAAATTGTGTTACTGTCTAAATATTTATGTACCTGACTGTATATAATCAGCACAGTTTCTCTACTGAAGGAAGAGATGTCTGTGCACTTCCCAAGTGAGATTCAAATATACACTGGGCAAGCTACATTTAATGTCATAAATACAAAAGCCAATCAATGTCTAAAATGCAAACACTACTACTGCCAGTGAGCTAGTTCCCATAAAAACTTGGTTGGCTATCAAGATGTGAACAAGCTGTAACACCGTAGCAGATATTATTATACGTTTCACAAATTTCACTAATGCTGTGTCAGCCACTGCCAATTACAAGCTAACAAACAACATAAACAAAAAATTCTAACTACACATACCATTCTGATTCTGATGTCTGACAGAGGCTGAACCATGTAATGTTATGGCTGAATCTTTCCCATGTTCCTGAAAATTCATGAAATTTTTGCTGTATTCTTTCAGATTCCAACTGGTCTACAAAGTGTCAAACATGGCTGCAAGAACATACCCAGCTGAAGCAAAACATATCTAAAACTATCAAAGCTCCAGAAGACCAAAAGAAATAATAATTACATTCTCAATATGATCATTCTGTACAAGTGATAGATATGATCCAGTGTGTGTAAACCACTGCCACTGACAGCTTGTGAGAACAGAACAAGGCCTTTGGCAACTTCAAGAAGAACCGTATGAAGCATTGATCATGTTCAGCCACTTGCCGCACACTCAAAGCAGTGGATAGCTGGAGGGCAGCAGTGATCGGCATCATGATCGACCTGAGTTTCCTAACGGAGGAGGAGCAGGGGCTCATCCTGGCTGTGTTGAAAAGAGATGCTAAGCTAAAGAAGGCTGAGGAGCAGCGTGTGCAGTGAGTTCCTTGTGTCAGTTGCTTCATGTTTCATGGAGCTCTGGGTCGAGGCACTAATGCGTCACTCCCTAAGGTTGACCTGCCACAGATATGATTGTATATAGTATGTCCTGAATCTTGAAGAACTGTAGAAATTACATTTATCTGCATACAAGTTCGACAGAGGTTTACATTTTGTTTTGTTTTTTGTTTTTTTTACAGAGAATTTAAAAAATGTTGTTGTACACTAATAATGATCTTAATATGCTTTACTCAGTATGGGACTTATAAGGTGGTAGTACCACAAGAATAGTCATTGTCCCTAAATAACACTTCATAAATGTGATCTATTCTTATGTAACTAAACACAAAACTGCAAGTATTAATTGTGTCCAAGTAACTCTAAATTAAGTCTTTCTAACTCAGAATATGTCCCCCTTCTAAAGTGAGGTATTGCTAATAACTAATTCACTCGTAGTTTGACACATATTAACCCAAGTTAAACTACTAGGGAATTAATTATGAGCAAGACCTCACTTTAGAATTGGGAACGTATTCTGTCCTAAATATTCTTGTGGTACTACCACCTTAATAGGCCCATACTGAGCATTGCATATTAAGATCATAATTCATGTTATCAATAAGCAGCAATTAGGAGGTTATTGGCCTAGTAGCCTAATTGTAGAATATAGAGAATGGAGAATAATGTATAAAAGGAATAGTTCACCCAAAAATGAAAATTCAGTCAGTATCTACTCACCCCCATGCCAATGGAAAGTCAGGTTTTTTAGTCTATGAAACATTTCTGGAGCTTCATAGCAAAACAGCATTCTTTAAAACAAATGAAGAAGCTGCAGACTTGTTTAAAATGTTTTTTTTTTTAAAAATCATAATCAGCTTCTTGTGGGGACATTGCTTAGGAGAATGCTGCAACACTGCAATGCTCCAGAAATGATTTGTGGACTAAGAAACTTTGACTGAATTTTCATTTTTGGGTGAACTGTTCCTTTAATAAGTGCTTTACCATGACTAATAAAGAGCCAATGTGTTATTATTATGCATGCCAATAAGCAACTAGTTAATGGTTAATATGTGCTCCCTAATCTAAAGTGCTACCAAATTCTTAATTTTCATATACTAAAATTTAGAAATTAATGTTCTGAATAATGAAGTAGTGACTAGACATTCCCCATGTATATGTCTGCACTCAGGAACCTACAGAAGACTGTGAGTGACAGGGGCCAGCTGAGGTACATGACTGGAGAATGGTTCTATGAGACCAAGCAGCTTCGCCATCAGGATCGCATCCATGGCTCTGACATCATCAGGGCTTCCATGAGACAAACTCAGAAACCACTGACTATATGTGAGTCTGCTATAACCAGCATTGCCTCTTTCTCTCTTTGTAAAATAAGCATGACATCCTAAAATGGAATTTCTCTGTGTGTGAAGTGAGGGAAATCTTTCCCGTCCATTAACAGAACTGCATTAAGAAGGCAAAACCAAAAACCATGGCTGCGGTCAAATAGTCCTTTAACTTAGTAAGGTTCCTAACTGAGTGAAATGACCCACAAGTATCAAAGTGGCAGCCATGATAGGAGCTGTTCAAATTCTCTAAATCCTTTACGAAAGGAAAGGAGATAATGCTGTCCCGCAATTCCGAATTAAATAGGCATATTGGCATATAGTTGGGTCTCTGTATATTAATAATTAACACTAACACGTTATGCCTATCTTGCATAAATGTAACAATTATTTCCATACAATCCTCCAAATTTGAGAAGGTTTTACAATACAGCAGACAGCAAACTTGAACACCAAGATACTGTATGTTTAAGCACTGAGGACACACCGAGACGTTTCATAGGATATATAACGCAGATCTGTCTGTCTGTCAATGTTAATAGAGACTCCAGTCTGCAGTGTAGTTTCACTTCACTGATAAACCAACCAATAGAGTAACATCAGGCTTGTTGATCAAAGAAATATTTCTGTCATGTTGACATTTGTGTTCATATTCTAATTTTCACTCTCTTTCACTCATCCACATGAGCCTTCTCTCTCTCTGCAAGTCTGCATCCCACTTTTTATTTATGGTTTATAACTCCTGGTTTCAAGTGCTGCAGTAGCCCCTCAGCACCACAAATAAAGTCATATTTTTCATGTTTATATAGCCTATACAACATGACACAACATGGTAAAAACACAGCAAGTGAAGCATCTTAAGATGCGCTTTTAGTAGTTCATCTTCGGCACATTGTAGTTTCCCCACGGTCGACCCACTTCAGAAACATCTGCAGTCGCCCTAGCCTGATGTAAGTGCAGTTGTATTCTCTCAGCACTCCGGTCGTCGTTTCCTAAGTCCTTATGAATTCTTCTTCACATCTTTCCCTGACCTCATGATGTTGTCCACCGAGGTCAAAGGAAAGTTGTGAGGAAAAGACGACAGGAGGTAATTTTTTTTAACTTTTGCAACTGTAGCCCGTGTCTCAAAATTATTGTCATTATGCGCTTGAAACAATTACATGATTACAGTACAAACCCTTTTTTATTCAGGAAATAATGCAGCCTTTCAGGTCATGTTGACAGGAGGTAAATTCCCATTTCCATCTCCAGCTTCACATCATTCAAGTCTCAACTTGTTGAAATGATTTTACTTACCTGAACTAAACCATGAGCTATTAACATAGAAAATGTGTGCAAGTTATTCCTCTGTATTGTAATATAACCAAATTTGTGTTGAAGGAATATTTTTCAAGTTATTAGTGTCCATAATTTCCATAAATGTAATGCAGCTGTGTGTAGATTACATTATCATGACAATAGGATTTGTGATGGATCTGAAACCAGTGTTTAGTGTGTGTTCACTACTTTCTGCTATTGGGATATTCTCAATCGAATGGACTCTTGAGTATCCAGAGTAGAATGAGATTACAGTGATGCTGTGGGTCAGCTGAGGAAGCTTCCGATTTAATCCTGCTCCTCACAGGTGCACACTGCAGTTCTTGCATCATGTGACTCCAAAAGACCTGATTCTCTTGAACCCAACAAAATGTGTCAAAAGTGATCTGAATCCTTTAAATCTCTCTTCTTTTTTTAAAGTCATTGTGTTTCATGAGGCTGTGATAATGCTCAAGATCAGTAAAGGGCATTCTAGACAAAAAGGTCAGGGCATGCAAAAGAACAGGGTCACAAATACTTCTTAAATCATTGCACATGAATGAACGCAGGCTCTGCAGGGTTTCAACACAGACACACAGACACACACGCATACCTGTTGCAAGAATAAGCAGTATTGTGTCTTCTTAAATGTATGTTTTGCCCTATTTATATTGGTGCATGATAAAATATTTTAGATAAATAAGCCCCTATTTCAACCACGTATTAGAAATATACTGTAGTGATATGAAAATAAGGTGGAGAATCTTAATCTTAACTTTGGATATATGACTGCTCACACAGAAAAAAAAACCTGTTTAAAATCTTTCTGGTGCCTCTCTGAACAGCTGCAAGGCTGAGGTTCACAAACTGAAACAGAGGATTACAGTAGATGACACCCTTAATAAGCTGAATGTGTTTATGTGCCTCTGAAATTTACAAGCTGGATTGTATTTCTCCTGCTCAGGAGATGTATAATTTCATCTGGGTTGTTTTTACATGAATCTGTGAGGCATAATTATTAGGTTTTCTATGTTGTAATGAATATAAACACTGTGTGTTAGAGTGAATGGTTAACTTTCTTTAACAGTAGCTGTGTATTGTGTGCTGCAGTGGAGCTCTCTCAGATATTGCCCGAAAAGCCCAGTTTTATCAGCAGTGAAAATAAAGAAGTGTTCGTCCCACCTGTACTGTGCGGAGTCCTTCAGGAGCCTCAGCTGCAGCTCAGCAATGAAAGGTGAGTATAGAGAAGTAGTCGGCAAACGGAAGTCACCCAGTAAAATATGTAAGCACAATAAGGTAGTTGTACTCTACTTGATGATTTCCATTTTCAGCTACTTTACACTATTATTTATCTGATAATGAGTTAGAAGTTACTTTGCAGATGTGAATTTGTAATGCAAAATATAATCAACACATAAATTATAATGTAATATTATAGATCAACACATTCCATGGGAATACCAAAAGCAGACATATATCTCACAACTATATGGTTTTATTTTGTAGGGTACTACTCAAGTGAGTATTTCAGGAAATTGAATGTGGGATTGATTGTGTGGCTCACTGATGGAGCTCTATGGCATATATGTGGCAGACATATTGTGCTCTGGACGCACACAATATACACAACTAGGATACATTCTTCTTGGTTTGACTCTGCTCAAGGGATTTGTTGACAGCAAGAGAAATATAGAATAATACCAGAAATATCCCTTAAACTGAATAGTGGAATAACAGGAATTGTACATGGAGGGGAGATTTTACCCAATGTACAGTATGGTCTTAATACTGTACAGTGCCTTTTTTGTGGCACTTCAGCCATTGTTAGCTAGTTCAAAACTCTGTTTTGTTTCACATAAAACAAGTGTATATTTAAAGAAAAATCTTGCCTACTGCAGCTTGAAGTCATCTAAATTTCAAGCCTGAGCACATTTAGAAAACAGTAACTAATTATGCTCTGTTTTGTCTCTTTTGAGCACTATCACATGCTGCACGAGTAGAGTAGATTATTTTGCTGTGGTTGCTAGTGAGTGGAGTTGTACCCGCAGTAAATGGATAGGCCTACTTAGTAATTGGCCCCATAGTTCTCAGTAATCGTCTTACAAGTTCAGGTCTCACATGTTCACGATTTCCACTGCTTCTGAGGAGTGATCAGACTTCAAAATATCATACACATTCTGCCCTGCCTTTAGCTGTGAAGACTTACCTGTATGACTTACCTTACCAACACATTCTGTGACACAAGCAACAGAAGGCATTGTTTAGGTAATGAGATTGTTATTGCACTGACCATTGACCAAAAGGGGTTTTTGTACAGAAAGGACTGTAATGCACTTACATGAGAATGCAGATTTTCCCCAGTGAAATTAATGTAATCTTGTAATCTGTTATTCTAAGGAATCAAAACCGGAACCCTTATGAAACACCACAAGATATGCTTAAACCGGTTTTACAGTCACCTACAAAGGTAGGATCCTGTCTGGTGAAACAAAATCATTTAAAAAGTTAAGTGTGTGAGTCCATGTTTCAGCGTGGCAGGTGTTATATGTCATACAATCTTATTCTGTTGAAGCAAAGAAAAAATCCATTCAACAGTGAGGTCATTACTAGTCACACCTTTGAAGAAAAGGATGGTCAGTTATTGGACAGAACAGTGGATCGAACCAAGACACAGACTGAGGGTGAGTCTTTATATGAACATCACTTTGTGCTATTTTAAATATGTATTGTGTAAGAGGATTACTTTATCCATTGTAACCTAATGATATATCATGTGTTATGTTTTGAATTGAGTGGACTGCTTGATGGACAAATTGTGAAAGCACTTAAGATTCTAAACCACGTAAGTCTGTTTCTAGCAATCGCTTGGGCATCCAAATGCGTGGGTTCTTAACGCAGCATGTTGGCATAAGCAGTGGTTGCATGGCAACGGAAAGCATGCACTGGCTTGTCATTTCTAACAATTGTATCATCTGATTTCATTCCATATTCATTTTGTTGCAATTTCAGACATTTTTACACAGTGGTACAGAAAAAAGTGACAAATTACAATTCCACGCAGGTCCTTGGTCCTCCAGGGCTGGTTTAAAAATATTTAATAGCTCAAGAACCACAGTCATTTGCTACCTGTATATCACAGTGCTGATGGTTATAATTTAATCAAGTTCTTTCTTCTAGTCACTGTGAAATGAGCCAGTGAGCTGGGACCACAGATTTTCCCAGGGGTTGTCAAAGTAAAGGGAAGTTCAAATACACAAGGCTACCAGACTAGCCTGAGGATTACGCAGAAATACATTCCAAAGCCTTAATCTCTACTGCATGACTTGCGGCTGCTGGAAATATTTCACAGGAACTATGAAAACAATGTTTTTGTGGGAGGAACTTTATGGTAAGAAGGAACTAAGCAACACAATTAGTGTCAATAGATTTGACAGGGCACAAAAGGTCAATTGCTTTATATCTATACATACTGAAAACTGTACCAGTGTTATATGCTTGAACCAATGTGTATGTTTTAAAGCAATTAAGACACTCAAAGACATTTTGTGTCAACTCATATAGAGAACAAATGTAATGATCATCTTATTTTTGTTTCTTTCAGGGCCCTTAGCATCATCTGACAGCTGCATTTCTTTTGCCAGTGACTTTAAACAAAACCCTAATGAGAGCCCAATCAACCAGAATGCATCTGTTCCCATGCCAATGCCCGAAAACAGAGCAGTCAGCACCAGTTCTCAGGACTGTTTTGCTGAGGTAGACGGACCAGGAGGTAACTCTGCTGTTCCACGCGGTATCCTCAAGCATTTGTCCACTTCTAGCTCCACAGACTACCTGTTCTCTCAGCTGGACCCACAGAGTACAGTTAGCCTCGATTCTCCCACTGAGATCTGGATAGACAGGAAGCAGGTGAGGTTCAGTCCCACAGCCAGTCGTACCAGAGTGGAGTGGCAGGATGGCAAGGAGCTGGGAGAGCACAGTTTGCTGGACATTGACACCATTGCTCCCTCAGAGGCAGAAAAGAATAGTGACCTTGAGAATACTGTCAGTACCACTGTTAGTACACATAGGTCTCTACTCAGTCAGGGTCCATTGGATGCTCAGGAAGGTGACCTCAACCTCAAAAATGAGGCAGACCTGCAAGAGCAAGAGGCTGCTCAACACCAAGTCCTTGATGGTAAGAGTTTTACTTAAAACCAATGAGCCACTTCAACAGCAAATCAATAAGTCAAACTAACTAAGAATGACTTGAATGTTTACACATCTCAGCATGTTCAAAAAATTATGTTCATTCATTCTGCTTGTGCAAGATCTTGCATGCAGTAAAATATGTGCATTTATGTTTAACTGCTTAAAGAGACTGGTGGATACTGTTTTTATTTTATTATTGGGTTTTAGTGCATCTTCCTTTGGCATTATGGGTGATCTGTCATAAAATTATAAAGTTTAATTCATGTCAACATGTGTCTGCAATGTTTGCATTAATGTCTCATACCATGTGTTAGTGACTTTTTCATTGGTTTATTATACTACTGTAAAATATAGTATGGCATTGCTAATACCAAAATATACGCTGATCAGCCACAACATTAAAACCACTGACTGATGAAGTGAATGACATTTATCATGACTACAGTACAATGTTCTAGTGGGAAACCTTGGGCCCTGGCATTCATGTGGATGTTCTTTGACCCATAAAATCCACCCAAACATTGATGCAGACAACGTAAACCCCCTCATGGCAACAGCCCTCCCCAATGGCATCCATGGATCAGCACGTCCCATGGATGGTCAATCAGATTTGGATCTGGGGAATTTTGAGGCCAGGTCGAGACTTTAAGCTCTTTGTCACGTTCCTCGGGCTGTTCCTGAGCAGTTTTTGTGGTGTGGCAGTACGCATTCTCCTGCTGGGGGACCAATGTCATTGGGGTGTGCCGGGGCCATGGGGGGTGTGCTTGGTCTGCAAGGGTGTTTGGGTGGATGGGTTGTGTCAATTGGCATCCACATGAATGCCAGGATCCAGGGTTTCCCAGCAGAATATCACACTGTGCCAGATGATCATTGTTATTCACTTTAACTGTCAGTGGTTTTAATGTTGTGGCTGATCGGTGTATGAGTAGGGCTAAAGTGCAGCCTTAATAATGTGTTAATTTTAATTGGTAAACAATTGGAGCTCATGTAATGCGACTTCTGGTAGATTGATAAATTGTGCATTGAGTGCAGGAAGGAAATTGAGTCTTGATATGTATCTTTTGTGTTTTATACTTTTAATTTACAAGTATTCTGATGGCATTAATTGTTTGTAGAAAAAATTAGACATTTTGTGCAATTTATGTATTACAGGCATTTATTTCTTTTTCTTGGTCAGATCTGTTGGTATGTGCATTGCTATTTGCCACAGTGTCTTTTTATACAACCACTGAAAGGCACCAAAATTGTAAATTTCAAAATCCTTTCAAATGAAGTGCCATACTTTATTTAACAGTGACACACCAAGGAAAGGTAACTTTAATCATACTGTGCAGTGTTTAGCAGATACAGTATAATGTACATGAGTGATCCAATAGATGGTTGCTGTCTTTGCAGATGTCACTGAGCACTGTCATTCGGAGTTCCTAAGCCCTGCAGTGTCTGGACTCGTTTCCACTGAGAAGGAGTCAGGTAAGCCTGTTCACCTGGAGAAAGAGCGTGAAGAGGACTGTCACTCTCAGGCTAAGGCCACAGACTGGCCAACTGGACACAATATTCATCTGCTTCCTGAACAAAGCATTGACATTTCTGTCGAGGCCACATCAGATCCCAAGCCGTCAACTAATGGCAGCTCAAAGGCTTCATCTCATGCTGTTTCACCAAAACCTAGACAAAGGTTGCTTGGACTTTTTAAAAGAGAGAGGGATAAAACTGATGAAGTACAGAGTCCACAGAAAGAAGAAGTGATGATACCTAAGCAGAAAGAACAAGGTAACACTGAGAGTCTCTCCCAAAATGCTGCAGATACGACCGTGGACAAACCTGCAAGTGTCAAACAAGAAGCTAAACCCTATGTGTTGATGGAGGTTAGAACAGTACAACTTACAGCACTACAGAAGACTCCATTTAAAGAAACAGTGACTTCAGTAGATGCAGATACTCAACAAGAGGCAACAGGAGGAAGAGTTGTTCAGCTTCCAGAGAGACTGTCCAATCTGAAAGATTTCTGGGAGAGAAAAAACAGTGGTCCCAAAATAGTATTAACCAGACAAGAGGCAAGGCACATAGATATCACCAAGACAGGAATGGAAGCTTCACATGACCGTCAGACTAGCTCTGATGTTGAGAGCATAAACAACAATGGCTCACCTCAACTGGAAATGACAGTTGAGGATACTGCTGACACATCCCAAGAAAAGAATTCTTTACCACTGACTGACTGTAGCCTCTTAGGAGATTTATCGAAAGAAGATGGCACATATAGAGCAAATCCAGTTCTCATCTATGAAGAAACAGATGACTCTTTAACAGGTTCATTAACAGAGTCACAGATTTCCAAACCACAGAAAAATATCATCACTCCTGTTCCTTCCTCTGTGGCCTTCCAAACCCTAACGCAAGAGGGGGATATTGCAGTTCCACTTCCCATGCTGTCTAATTCCAGTCCTCAAGTAGACAGCCCAGCCAAGATCATTGAGCTTAAGCATTACTGGGAGAAGGAATATACTGGACCCAGGAAAACCGCTTCAAGAGTCAAGGAATCCTTAAGCAGTTCAATACACAGAAACAAAGTGATTTCCCCACAGTTGGATCTAAGAAGATCCTTGGATAGCAGAGAGAATTCTGAGGGAGAGGCACAAACGTCTCCACACAAAACCAACTCCAGTGTTGTCTTGACAGTCAAGGGTTTTGTTAGTCAGAGTCCAGACAGGTTGCCACTAAGGAGTTCTGGTGGTACTGGGAATGTGCAGCCAACGTGTCTCCAATACCAAGTCAAGGCTGAAACAGAGCCTCAAGAAAGGCCTCTCAGTCCTAGTAAATCCCACACTGCAAGATCGAAAGACCAGAATGACGAAGTCAGGAGGAGTCCATCTAAGACTTGCCACCCAAAGGTCCTACCTAGAGAATCCTCCAGTCCAAAGACATCCAGACTGGAAGGTTCTCCCTTGAAAACCTTTCCAATTAACATCGAACCCCAAAGAAAGGTAACTGAAGAGCATCAAGGGAAGCCGACACCAGTGCCAAGACAGAGGAAGAGTCCCTCTAATGAAGCAAAGCAGAAAATGCTTACAGACACTAAACAAAGCACAGATTTCTCCTCTTATCCCCTCCCCTTAAACCTAGAGGACAGAGGGACTTGTTTTGGTAATGTGAATAGTTTAGGCTCTTCTACTTCACCACAATCCAAAAAAGCCTCAGAGAAGACCTTTACAAGCCTTGCCAGATGTTATATCCCTCATGATTATCAGTACTACCTCGGGCCACACGAGAAGTCATATGTTCCTTCTTTTCACCAAGAGAAGGCCACTGCTGCAGAGAGTGGTGTGGCACACAGACCACAAAATGCCCTCAGAGACTTTGTGGGAAACCAGACTGATAATCCCACAGAGGGGATTCCTCCCAGGATCAGTTATTGGATTGTTCAAAATAAAGATGGAAACCCCAGCCAAGACACAACAACTAGGGCCTGCTCTCTGTCAAGTTCAAGCAGTGAGCTTTTGAATTTTTTCTCCATTTGTATTTGTTCAAGATAATGATTGAGAAATGGAAACCAAATTGATGTTTTCTTTAAACAAATTAAATCAACCTAATACATTGACATTACAGTTAATCTGATTCATCTGAGTTACTATACTTGCCCTGACAAATTCTCGTACTGTAATTCTTTGTAATCTGCTGTGTTCATTGATCTTTTTTGTTTTTATTATTATTTTGTATTTCCTCTTAAAGTGTATCTAACTGTATAACAAATACCTAGTTGTTAGCTGCCCTTTAACCAGTAGAAAACTATTAAGATTAGCTTTTAGTTGACAAACATTTTGTTAATTAAAGAGCTGCTGAGACAGTAGATATGTGGTTTGTAACAGACAGCTTATCACTATTATAAAGATTCAAACTGGTGTTACCAAAAATGAAAAATGAATGAAAACACTGTTCCTAGTTTTTACCATATCAATAGCACAATGATTACATCCTAAACTGATCCACTAAGCACTATACTTGCCTGAAATGTTTGACCAAAAATAAACTAGCAATGTTCCACTTGTTTCCTATTCACTGAAACAGAATCATTATAGTTTCAGGTAGTTGCTTAGTGAATTAAAAATTGCACTGCATCTGCACTGACTTTATTTTCCAAAGCTGATTTTGTTTTGTTTGTGGCAGGTTATGAAGAGACTTCTAGTCCCATCGAGTCAGCTCTGAAACAATTATCTTCAATGAGAATGTCCTCATCCAAAAGTCTGGAAAACCTCACCACAGAAACAAGTAACTAAACTTCCTCCTTCTTCAGACAATGTACAGGTTCATATTTTTATTTTAGGTGTCTACTAAAATAGGTTTACATGCTTTAATTTTCACTCTGAAACGCTTCGATTTAAAGGAAAAAAAATGTGGAGGGAATTTAATTTTAAACTAGCTTCATATTAGGGATGGGCATTTTAACTAATTTCAGTATTTGAGTACTCGCATTAAATAATTATAGAGTACTCGAGTACTTGCAAAAAAGAAAAAAAGTAATGTGAGAAAATGGTCCGAAATTAACACACAATCGAAAATGCCGGTAGGTGTTAGGGTTAATAGAGGCTACCTTTCTGCGCTGCACAGACTGTCGATATCAGTAAATGATATTCTATATTGATACTACAAACAACCATTAACTGTGGGTATTAGTGAGGTTGGCATCGTTTATGAGGCTGAAAACCTGGTTTTAATGCAGTGAGAAGTGTGGCGCTGAGTGGAGCGGAGCAGGAGCAAAAGAGAAGCAGCAGGTTGTCATTAGCATTAAATGTACAGTGTAGGTTACAGTTTGTCAGTAAATAAAGGCTGCAGCTTCTCAAGACCAAAGTGAAGCTCCTGTGTGTTGTTTCCCAACTGCTGGAATTGTGAAGGGGGTTAGTCCTGAAGCAAGAGTCGACTTCGCCCGGGAGGAAAAGAACTATCTCCTTGGCTCCCCAACTACGGTCTGGAAACTGTAGTGTGTTGGGGGTAGGGGGCGAAGTTTCCCATCATGACTTGAGACTATAGGTGCATCTCATTTCCCTTATATGATATTTCCTCTATCCTCGCGTGAACCGGAATTCGTTCTGCTTCACCATCTTGCGCGCTGTCCCATAGCTCTTATTTCTGCGACGATCGAGGAGTGATCTCTGAGGAGCCATGAGCGAGGATACAAAAGGGCAGCCTTCATGGAAGTCTTTTACTGTCCGACACACCTCCTTAATGGATATCAGCTATTGATTGGATGCTGCAGCTGATCGGACTGATCAAATACATCACAACAACACTAGAGTTTCATAACGGAGTGATGACAGTTAACAGATTAATTACTGCCAAGTTTTATAGTGGGTCTGGATGATAAAAGGGGCACAAACAACTTTCTTCATTTATTAAAAAGATTTTTCTTTTCATCTGTTATTTCCCACATTAACGTCTAATTTCTCTTAAAACATTTATCCTT
>JBBPCS010001214.1:0-15503 GCA_037974645.1 Hollardia meadi | reverse complement strand
GTCTGTTTCTCTGCTGTCTGTGGCTCCACAGTCTGCTCTCCAGTCATTTAAAGCTTAACACTAAGAGACATGATGGATGCAAATGTGACGCATATGAACACACAGAGATTTACTACCTGACTCTACAGTTACCCTCAGCTCTACAAAGAGTTTTAGCCAGTGTTCTTTACAGTAAAAAAAAATTCCATTCATGCAGATTTGAGTGAAAGTTCTTTTTCCTGCTATGAATTATTCAGTATCTGTCAAGAACCAGCACGAGTCTCACGACCGAGGACCATTAATCCTTCAAAACACTTCAACCAGGTGTTGAGATGCATAATTTTCTCAAGTGTTATGAAAGCCGAGCATGATGAAGTGTGTCACGTCACCATTCCCGAATTAGATTTTTAGTGTTAATAACTCGAACACGCAAAAACATTTAACAGATTTAAAAAAAATGTATTGCACCTAACAAGTCAAATCTCAAATGTTTATAAAAATACAATTTTGGTGCAAACGTGCAATGAAACGGCATAGTTTCCAAACATAAATAAACCATCCATCCTTATGTACTTTCTTTTAACTTCGTTCACCACCCCTTAAATAAATTGAAAATGTTTAGAATTCAAATGATAACCAACCAGTAATAATAATTCACAACACTAAATCAAATCTCCTCTCAGCTCTTCATGCATTCATTCTTTTTCTTATTTTTATAAATCCAACATACTTTAATCAGTGGTTTAAAAAGAAAATCCTCTTCTCTAAATAAGTTTCTGTTCAGTTTACTGAGGCGTAGTGCAGAAGACTGAGCTGTTTGATGACTCGGTGCTTTTAAGCCACTCTTAGTAATGACTGACTGTCTGAAAGTCTGTCTAGTCATAAAGTAAGAATTATGTGAATAAATAAAGTTTATAAAATAAAGTGCAGCTCAGTTAAAAAAAATAATTTATCCATGAAAGTAAAAACAGAAGGAAGTAATAATTGTTAACTCAATCCTTCGGCACGAATCGCATGGATAACGAATTCATGGGAAAACAAATTATAACATCTGTAGCAAATGATAAATGAGCCGCACATTTCCCACCCAAAGGCAGTTTAATGTGCTCTACATAATGTACAAAAGAAACATTACATTAGGACTAAAGCATAAGACATTTAAAAAACTATTCGAAACGATAGAAACAAATGAAAAATTAAAAAGATGAGCCGAGACGTCGCGGAAAATGAGGCTGAGGCCGACAACCACGAAGCTGCCTGAGGCGCTAAAGGAGCATCATGATCGCAACGTGCTGTGAAGGATGATAAACATCACTGCTCATTTGTTTCTAACTGTTTCGTGCCTTTGTTGTCGTTGTTGCGTTGGCACTGACATGAACAAATGCAGTCATACAGTCGGAATTTCTCAATAACTCAAGAAACTGACACATTAATGCTCATTTATGAATTTAAATGAAGACATACGGCCTCTGTCCTGCAGCTGTAATTCAATTTTCGAAGGGATACGTGTCCCAACACTCAAAAGCTAAAGCTAAAATATATAATGAGTGTGAAATTGAGACTTTACCTGGAGCTGCTTTGTGACTGTGCCACCTGAAGAGTAATGAATCATTTCAGGAGGACCGACTGGGCTTTTTTATGACCTGCAACAGAGTTAACCACCGACCAAGTCAAGGCTGAGTGAAAGCTAATCAAAGCTGCCTCTCCTGCAGTGCAGAGACGATAATAATAAGAGCCCATTAACAGTGTAATTGAGGATAATTAATTATAACTCATAAACCCTCTTATCTCCTCAAGTAAATCTATTTTACAGTCTATATCTCTCTCTACAGCTGCAGCAACGCTGCGTGCTGCTCAGTGAAAACATGTTGAACGTGTTCGGCAGCAGTCTGTGTTATTTACAAGCTGAGAAATATCTGACAGCTGTGGAGTTTTAGAGGTTGACAGCCTTGCAAGGAATTGGGTTACAGCAGCTCAGAAACTCTATTGGGAGCACCGAAAATAGTGCGAAAAGTTCACTCAAAAGAATGTTTGCTCCATTTCCCGTTCATTTCTAATGAAACCTTCCACAACGGATGAGTTCAAGTGTGCGCTTCCTGTTTTCGGTGTGATGCCCAGCCGGCTGTGGCAGGTTCGAGTTCACCTTCCTCCAGCTGGAGAAGTTATTATTCCAGCAGTTATCCCGATATTTAACACACTAGACCACAAACTGTAGCATCGCTTTCATACCCTGTTTACAAGTTTATGATCGCTCTGATCAGTATTTAATCATTTTCCCACCTCAGAGACGTGGCATCTTGTTTTTGTTGAATGGAAATGTCATTTGAGCGTATCTGAGAGGATAAACTAAAGAGCCGTGGAAATCATCACTTTGATATGACGAGAGAACCGACAGAGGCACCATATCTTTACCCTGTCTGCATTTTAATCAGCCAATAAAAACAAATTATCAGCCCATAACTGCTGGTTGATACAGTATATACTGCATACAGGGAACTGTCCAGTAAAGCTAACAAGAAGACAACCTTGTTGGCTGTGTTTGGAATTCTGATTTGGTACTTAAAAGTTTACTATTCAGCATGTGGCAGCAGTTGTCTGATGTCTTGCAATGCTGCAATGTAGACTCATCTTTTTAATCGCTTTGGGGTTGATAATTTTTTTTGACGCAAAACAAACAAACAAAAAAAATGGGTGTGATTTTAGACAGCATGCCGGCCTTTCGCAAGAAAAGGATCTGTGACGTGCAACACAACAGCGTCAGATGTTTTACATCCCAGTTAAGCAGTGCTTTCTCAACAATGGAATAACCTAGCAATAAAATGACCTGCACCATTATGTACCTTTTTATTCGGATCGGTGAGGCGGAATAACGGCCCAACAGTCCCGCCTTCAGAGGGGTCCTCTTTTTGTAAGCGTTTCAAGATGCAACATCACTAAAGCGTACGTCATGCAAGAGAGCCAATAAAACAAATTAAAGGGTCAAATCATTTCAAAGCCACTCTGTTTAAACCTTGCTAACGTGTGCTGCACTTACAGTTCATTCAGGAAGTGAAAGACCTAGCCTTAGTCTTAGCTTTACACTGCGCTTTCCAGTAAGTCACAGGTCCCGCGGGTTATGGGTCAGATTAAAAGAAAAAGTCACAGGTTATTGATTTAAGTTTATTAATAACTTACAGAAACATCGGGTGCAATAGTCCACCTTTCACCTTCTCTTTTCCTCTCTCTGCCTCTCTCTCAGATGATGTGTGTCTGTTTGAGAGAGAAAGAGAGGCAGAGTTCATGTCTTTAATGAAGGATTACTAAGTTTGCTGCTACTCCCTGAAAAAGCACACAGTTGTGTCGTACGAGAGCTCCGGTACTTGAACAATCAGCACTACACCTCTTCCTGCCCTGAACAGGCTGTGCAAAAGAGGCTGTCGTGATGTCTTCATGGTTATCTTGGTTTGGGATTAGACAGTAAAAAAGTTACAAACAAGGGAGGTTTGAAAGATGTAGACCTTTACCAGGCAGGGAGGGTCTCACAAAGATGCTATTGGTATATAGGAGATATATGGATATTTATGGAGATGACGGTCTGGATGTCTTGTTCTCCACAGTTGTACCATGTTTGTTTGGAGATTTTTTAATTTGGATCATTATTTTTAGTCTTTCACCACCATTTATGCGCTGGTGTAGTCGTGAGCCTTTAGCCTATAATAATTCAGTTAATGAGACTGCATGTAAAGGGGGTAAACTGTTAATTAACTGCTCATCAGTTAGACTACGACTGCAGGGTATTGTCAGTCAAAAAGGCTGAAAGCCATAAGCAGACATCAGAGGACCTCATCATGCTGCAGCGCCACGGAAAGCTACAGAGCGTTCTCACCGACTGTTAGCCGCTGCAGACATACCAGCCTCTTATTACTTGTTAACCACATGATGATGTCATTAGCGAGACTGATCTGCAGCTAATAAAGCAACTGTGTTCGTCGCACACTAAATGATAAACCTGCAGCTTAACACAAAAGAGAAGTCCTCCCAACAAACATGGTACAGCTGTGGATGTCTGGCTCTCTGAGGAGTCTTTATCTGCTGCAGCTGAATGCTGATTAAAAGAAAATCCTCACAAATGTCGACAAAAGTACGACAAGGTCATTTCATCACAGCGCCAACAACAGGAGGAGTTTCTGTCCAATGGGAGTTTGGAGTTGACGGGAGCTTGACGAGGTGGGCCAGTGTCCTTGGCTTATCTCCAGTTTCAGTGCCTGAGATGTTTGCTCTGATAAAAGAGAAGCTGCTGAAACTCTTCTATTGCTGTTATCTCAAAACAACTACTTCAAAAAAGAGCTAACCTTGTGAGATAAAAAAAAAAGAACTTGCAAGTAACAAAACACTCCGGAGACTTTTCTCTTATAGATTTCGTGGGAAAAGATTCTACTTCTTTGGCGTGAAAGTCAAATCAGGTAAGAAAGGCCTCTTGGGCTGGAGATGTTGGACAGACCACCACTTTGTTCTAGAAATATCTCCACAACTATTTAGAGAGGCCATATTATGTATTTTCCATTACCTCAAGTGTGTTACATATCTTTTTGTGCATGTACAAGGTCTGCTAATTTAAAAATCCCAAAGTCCGTGGCAAAGGGAGCTCCTTACTCCCACAGAAAACACGGCCCCTGAAGTGTCTGAAACGCCTCAGCAGTAGCTTAGTCTTTACTTCCATGACTTTGTGACATCACTATGTCACACTTTGCATAATGCACGCCTTATGGCTAGTCTGGCACGGCCTTTGTGCAGAGCTGTAGTCTGTACAACCGACGCCATTGTTGCCGTAGCTACAGCGGTGTTTTCAGCTGCTCAGGTAGCCTCTGGTAACTGAAATCCAGTTATGGTAAGGACTGTGCCATTTCTGAGTCACATACTAAGCGGTTGACCAATCACAACAGAGTGGGCCAGCTGACCAATCAGAGCAGACTGGGCTTTTCAGGAGGGAGGCTCTTAAAGAGACAGGAGCTAAAAGAGAGTGTTTTAGACAGAGAGTGAATAGGGTGCTGCTGCAATGGACAGGATGGGAAAGATATTGTGTTTTTTTGTGTGTTTTTTTTTTACATTAAAGCCAGTAAATGTATTCTAGTATAAACTTAAAAGAAAAATATTAACTTGAAAATGAGCATTTTATGGCCACTTTAATGGATTGCCATTAAATTTTGTACAAGCATTCATGTCCCCGAGAGGATGAATTTTTAATCTTTAATTTTAAATTTAACTGTATAATCCCAGCAATTGTATACAAAGACAGACAACATGACACCTGCCCAAAAGTGAACCCCAAAATGCCTCCATTGCCTTCGGTGGTGGGTGGCTGCAGTATAGGTCATGTCTTCAGTTTTGTACAGTGGGAGGAAGTGGAGACGCGTTGTCCGTCTCTAGTTATGTTAATGTGTGAGTCTTTGACTTTTCCCTTGAACCACCATGAAGTTAAAATATGTGGATTTGAATCAAATTGTCCTGTGAAAAACATGTTCTCAACTTATCATGAGCCAAGAAGAGCCCTGTGTTTAGATATGCAATGTTATGATGCATGTTTTAAAAAAGATAAGGAGGTTTTAAATGGTTTATTCATCCTAGGAAGTAGGATCATTTTCTCAACCCAACACTTAATCCTTTAGAAGATCAGAAATCCCCAAATTTGGAAATACAAATACATTTTTAGTGTGTCTGTGTTTCAGTATTTTCACGCCCAAATGTTTAGCCTCAGTGACGAATTCAATACATTACTAATTCATAATAATAATACTTTAAAAACACGCAAACACAAAGAAACTGATGTTCACTTGAAAGAATCAGTAAAAGACTGCACATGCTCTCGTAATCCATAAACTGACAGCCGGAGCTTCAACAGAAAGAGGTTACAGCAGAGTAGTTGTCACTTTATAAACACTAAACCTTCAATGTGTGCCTCCTGGAGTGAAGCGCTGTAATCTGTATTCATACCTATAAAAAGAGAGAACGGTCTCAGATGAGACTGCACGCTGTGTGAATTCCTGGCTGCTGTTAAACCTCTGTGCACGAAATTTTAATGACGAGCCTGCTGCCGGTGGAGATTTAGCGTTTACTTTGTGTTTTTAGAAAGAGGAGCAGAGGGCTCAAAGTGCCAAACATCAGAGCTAAAGGACAAAGTCGGCTCCAAACAGATGCTCTCCCACTCTGCCAGACAACCAGACAAACAGGAAAGATTCAGTCTCCAGCTAGAGGAGATTAGCTCTGGACGGTGTAGCGGCTGGCCGACAGATGAGCGTGTCTGTCGGAGAGCTGATGTGATTCTTGTCTATCGTTTAATCTCCAAGTAAATAATGTTTTCTTTTAATGAAAATAAATAAATAAAATAACGCTCTGAAGTATTATTTTTTGACAGATGGCCCATTATCTTTTCTCAAAGTTCAGGTTGTTTCATTTATGTTATCAGGTCAGAGTGTGACTCCTTCACATAAATGTCATTAAAAAAAAGGTATAGAATGGCTTCAAAGGGAGACTTTTATTAATTTCTCTCCTTTATGTGAGTCAAAACAAATCAAAACTAGACAAGAAAATGATGTCAAGACATTTGATTTTAGCATTGCTCTAAAGATGACCACTTTGGTCCAGACTGAAACATCTGAAGTATCATTGAATGGATTTTCATTCAATTTTGTGCAGCCATTCATGGTTCCTAGAGGGCAAATCTGAATTATTTTGGTGATCCTGTGACTTTTCTTTTAGCGCCACCATGAGGTTGACATACATCCTTCTTAGTGAGATGTTTTCAGTGAATGTTTCTCCTAATTAATTGTCATAACTTCCCTTAACTTTACACTTTTCTAGCTGCAAAACATGATTTATTTCTCTTTGACCCCATTCTTACATATCCCACGACTGTCAGAGGAAGCGGAAAAATACAAATCCAACGTGTGTGGGACCAATCGCACTGCAATCTTCTGCAGATTAATTAGGAAGAGTTAACGTGTTGTGGCCCTAACCATAGCTCATCAGACGATTGGATGGATTTCTGGTTGATCAGACAATTTGGTCGGCAGTTCCACGGTTTGATTTCCCTCAAGGCTGCTGTCAATGAATGTGGTATAAACTGTAGTGAGCTTGTTTTTATTGGTTTTGCATGTTGTGGCTGTAGTCTTGAGACTGCTGTGATATCAACCTCAACTTAGAACAGACCACAATGTTTGCATCCTCCTGATATCTGTTGCTCCGTATTTGTCATTTTTTCTTCTTTCTGTTCTGAGTAGGATTGGCAGTAACTCTGCCTTTCTCTGTTTTTGTCAGCGCTGTTGTGGTCACGGTCGTTTGGTTTGAAAAATTAACTGTCGGCCATGTCAAGGGCAGTCAATTGATCCATCAAATTGATCCACGGGCATAAAAGTCGCAGGTTGTGGTCGTGCAGAAAGGCAGATTGAGAACATATTTCTCATCATTCTTCTCACTGTAAGTGTAAATCTGAAATTAAAAAACTGGGACTTGAATGCAACAACTTTGTCTGTCTGATGCGTGTCTGGTCTCCGTAACAACAGGCTCATCTAGTGGATGTTTGGTGACTTGGAACCTGACAGGGAGATAGCCTAAGTCCCACGGTGAGGCAAAGACATTTCTCGACTTATCTAATGTTTCCTGGGGACAGAAGACAGCCGGAAGAGAAACAGGACCTCTTCTTCTACTCTTCTTTGCTTGTGTTGTCATGCTTTTATATTGGCAGATTACAGATGAATGTTGCCTGTCCTCTCTATCTCTTTCTTCCTTTATTCGATCTGAACTCTGGCTCCAAAAACCAAAAAAAGCAACCTTAATACTACTGGGTCTGTGTTTCTATGTGCATGTATGTGCCTTAGACATGCCTTTAAATCAGAGCCCTCCAGGCAGATTTTCTGCCCACGTTTTCTTTTTTCTTTTTACAACATTGTACCACTGAGGCCGCAAGTCTCTCATCCAGCATCAATGCGAGCAGCAAAAGAGGCCGATAAACAGTACACAGAAATCTATAATCCAAATGCTTGACTTAATCTTTTGTCTGCAGTCCCTTCTATTTCCCTTTTGTGATGTTAAAGAATGAGAGGACTGATTGCACACAGTGTTTTACAGCTGTTTGAGTCGAAGATAAATTAGAAAGGAACCTGCAGTGAAAAAGTAACCGAATCCAGTTAATAAAGTAGAGACAAGATTGTTCAAACAACAGCTTAAATCAACATTTGCTAATAGCCTTTTTATATATAGCTAAATTTCACTTAAATGAGAATTGTGAGATACATCCGACATGGCTTTTTTTGGGGATGTCACTTCATAAAATCTGTTTAAATCATATCATTGAAACATTTTGAGGGCTAAAAAAAAAATACAAAGAGTGCTCTTTCATGAAGAGCAGCACTTGACTCACAGGGTTGATTCCCATTCTCAGGCATGCAGAGACATTCCAGCTGCTTCGAGGCCAATTAAACCAGGGATGGTATTATTATTATTATTATTATTAATAATAAATGTCACCAAATACACAGCCTCTAGTCGATATTTCAAGATAAATTGTGACAAGGGGTGAAAATGAAGTGAAAAAAAGGGAAGATTTTCAAACGGGCAGAGAAAACTGGAGGAGAAGAGAGGGAATGAGGACCAGAAAGGACAAAAGAGCAGTGGCAGGAGGTGAAGGAGGACAAGAAGAAGAAGCATGTTGACTCCAGCCCTCTCATTATAAAGGTCATCAGTGGTTCCTCTCCTCTGGGTGCTGATTAATACCATCATTTAGATCAAAAAGGACGCTGAACTCAAGACCTCTGAATTATAGTTTAGAGAAAATAAGGTCATCAGAGAGAGAGAGAGGCAGAGAGTTATGAGGCAGCTCTTTCACTGCACTGAACTTTCTGCTCTGGAGTAAAAATACTTTTATGTTCAAACAGTTTGATTTGCAAAAAAAGACTGCATGATTATAAAAAAAAATGGGAGGGTTTTGAATCAAGAGGAGCCTTTGAAAAACCTAAAAATCTCAACCTTGAAAATGGAGAGAAATACCAGACAGTTTATCATGTTTACTGTCTGACCAGGAAGCAGCCACTGATTCTCACCTCACGTCAGTCTGATTATTTATTCAGTCCCGCCTTTTCCTCTCGTCCGTCTGTGTAATTTCATAAACCTGGCGGCGCATTTGACTCTCTCTCTCTCTCATTCAGCTGTACACCTGGCTCCTCTCGGCAGTCTTCATTATGTGTGTGATTGTCTTGTTTCTTTAGTAGCCGACTTTGCCTGCAGCTCAGCCGGGTTTGTTAACGACGGCAGAGTCACAGAGTCAGACTGAAGGTTCAGGAGACTCACTGACAAACCGCTGTCACCTGCTTCATTGATGTAATCAACCATAATAGGCCGCAGATGATTAGGTGGAAACAGATGATTAAGTATGCTTTGCCCTACTGGATGCATGAGCACCACTACTGGAACCTTCGCTGTCATTAATTGTACATGCATATGTTGCAGCAGGTGGAAGAAGCGTCACACTTGTTAGCAGCCAGCTCGGCTCTGCTTTCACTCCTCATCTGAGATTCTCACCTTTCCCTGTGCTCTGTTTATCGCCGCAACAGATATCAAATCATTAATCAAGCCTCCACCACTGAGCCTTGCATGTGTGTGCGCTCTACCCTGCAAAAAGGTCTCCATGTTGAGTTTTGGTGCTCAAAGCTCAACTTCTCGATGGTGTGCATTGAATTAAACATGACGGGGTGTTTCCTTTTCTAAGTAATTAACAACAACAGCTTCTTTATAGGCAGCTGAAATTTGGGATTCATGATGGCACTAAACAGTAATGCTGGTGGCAATTTATGACCTATTTCTTCACAACTGCTTGTTTTTCATTGGAATTTTTCAACTTTCCTTCTGAGATCTCACCCTTCATAGAAGACTTGTTATTCTTGATCATGGTTTTATGCTAATCGTATTTTACGTTTGTTAAGCTAAAATATCCCGGATACGAGCGCTGCACATCTTGCACTGGTGACATAATTTGAAGTCTTTGAAGTAGTGAGCGGAGCCGCGGTATCGAGCTCCCGCCCATACACCTGCCCAAATCAATCGCGAGCGCGACTGAGCTGTCAATCATGACGTTTCAGCCCCTTTTTATAGCATCAAATAACTAATTAAAACCAAACTGATCAGAAAAATTAACACTTGAACAAACATCAGCGTGATAAGAACTACCTAAAATGACAGAAACCGTCTTCAGTTTTTAGTTTGGCCCATGTCCTATCTGATATAATTGAGGGGGAGGGGCTTATGACCTGCACTGCAGCGCACCACCAGGGGGCGATCAAGACGTTTTAGCTTCACTATATTGTGGAGCTCTAATATCATTCATCTTTATTTACAGTCAATGTAAGAAACCATTTTACATTTCACTATATATTTTGTTGTTGTTTTTTAAAAAAAAAATTGTAGCCTACCATAAAAATTTAAATGCTTACAAATTGGGATCTTTACCCTAGAAATGACATTGGTAATCCCTCAGAAATGAGATGCAAAGTCTCTGTATTGATCTGTGATAAAATATTTGTTCATTTTCTTTAAAATAGTTTGGGTTGACGGAATAAAAATATGATGTAATTGTGCATTTGGGCCACTATTAAAACTGTATAAATATGTTTGACACATTGGAATCGTGGTATAATATAATCCATTATCTGTATTCACATATCAATACAACAACAGTTACTGCATGGAAATGTTCATATTTTTTAATGGATGTATTCTGATATACATGAACATTCATATAAGGTACTTTTATAGACTTGAGCATGTTCAGTCGGGTGCTGGATCCTCATATATCAGGCAGAAAATGGGGAAATGTTATTTCATTCAACACAAAAAGAACATCGTCTGGCCTGAAGCATCTGCAGCAAAACAACAGGTGTAATTATGAACATTCACAATGGATGTTTTACCCTTTCCACAGCCCTGCTGCTCTGCATGCCGGCTCACTGTTATGGCTTCCAGGGACACTTTAATTAAATGGAGCCATCATTGATGTTATTGTATGTGTTTTTAATAACATCCACCCCAAAATGTCTGCCATTAAAACATTTATCTTGGACAACTCATCTTCCTAAAAGGGAAATATATTCCTGTTTTTCAGGGATGGTGGAGTTGAAAGCCAAGTCAACTCAGCAAACAGACGAGGACCTCGTCTTCATCATTCAGCTGTATTTCACCTTTGAAATAGAATCGTGAAGTCCAGTTAATTGTTAAGCAAACTTTTGCCAACTTACGTTTTCCTTTTAATGATACGGTGGCACTAAGTAGGCTTCTGTTAGAAAACTCCACATTTCCAAAAAACCACAAGCAGTCATCTGTCTGCATGATAATTAACTGGAACATTTGACAACATTACAGCGTGCCACCAGAGCTGAACCAGCACATGAAGTGTGATCCTCCGAGAAGGGGAGTGGGTTGTCTGCTCCGCACAGCCTGGATGCTGTGTTGACTGTCTGCCTGTAAGTGTTGCCCTGCACATTCTGTCAACATGACAGTGAAGCAGAGCTCACAAATGCCTCCCCTTCCCCTGCAGCCTGTTTCAGTGTCTCATCTCCGACTGGTTAACGTGCTGAGCAAGAGTCTAAAATGGAAGATAATTATAAGCCTCGGTGTAATAATGGACACATTAATTCTTTAGCGACCTCGTCCTGCACACCATCATGATTAAAAGGAGGACAGATCGCATGTTTTCTGCGATAAAGTTGTAATTTTACTCTTGATTTTAGCTTAATGTGAAGATTTTACAGAAATGTTCACACTCAGTAAGGTTTCTTCCAGGACAGTGATATTGTGCTGGCGATATTAGATTTTTAGAAACACTAGAAAGTTCATACCTCTGTCAAAAAAACGTCCACATATTAAACACATTTAACGGATTGCGTAAGAGAGCACAAATGTTTTGACGTGCACCCTGAATTCATACATCAAAATACACTCGGTGACAGACAGTAATGGTAGACTTGTATCAGATTGTCTTTTTTTTAAGTGCATGCAAGACGTTTATGGGGATTGAAGGATTCAGGTTTCTACATCACACTCATGTAAAGTTGCATACTGGATCATGATTGGCTCCAAACCCGTTATGATGTCACAATGCTTGTTTGTGCACGTCTTAAACTGAGATTTAAGGTGACCACAGAGAAACTTCTTTTAGTGTCAAACATGACAAATACATCATTCTGAACAGTGAACTAACAATAAGGAAAACACATTTTTTGAGCTAGAGCAAGGCGGGAGAACTGGTGTTTGTAAGTCAATAATAGTATAGAAAAGCCATTAGCCTGCAGAGTTTGCTGATGTTGTAGTTTCTGAAGTCGACCTCCAGATAGTGGAGGACACCAGCTGCTGTTTGTGGTGGGACACCAGCTGAAACAAACCCTGGGTAAGATTAAAACTGATTTATTATGTGACTGAGATGTTATAACTACCCCACTGTAATCAGGGCTTAATTTGTGCCGGATCCTTCCGGGACCTTGCAGACTGGCACCTATTTAGTTGGGTTATCTGTTCAGCGATTGTTTTATTTCCCATAGAAGTTACTCCTAAATCTCTAAATTTCCTGGTTTGAATGCATCTGATATATATAAAAAGAGAGAAAGGTCAGGTCAGCAGCGACGCCTAAAGCATGAGTTTTGTGTACGTCATGTGAGCTAATGTTACTGCAATTTGAATAGCTTTTCTTTTTGTTGCCTAAATATTTGGGTATATGATTACTGCATAGCCCTGCAGCTATAAAGCAAGTGGGTGTTTGGGCCGTAAAATGGTGAAATGAGTATGGATACATTAGGGGGAACGTGTGTCGGTGTCTATAGTACTGAAAGGGAGCGGAGGAGATCGACAGACAGACCTTGTCACTTAGTTCGGTTTGTTTGCTTGCTTTTTGTGGTTGTGAATAAAACTTTTGGCCTTGATTCCATTTTCCCCACATTGTAGTGATCCACAAACATACACAGAGACAGAGAGAGAGAGAGAGCTTCAAACTGTGCATCCCCAGCTGATTTTGAGTTATCAGTGTGAATGCACTGATTACAAATATTAAAAGTGAATAATTGTGATGACTAACCCTAACCCTGATTTTCAAACTAAACACTGACTATAATAAAAAAAAAAAACCAACACAAAGAGATATTAACTATTTAATCATTTGGGCACATGGAGGCCAACTCATTTTCTGGCATGTAGGGCAGTCTATATGGCACTGCGTCACATTTTCTCCATTGGAAGGGCACCAATTAGTGCACAGCATCACATATTGTTCACTTAAAGGGCACCCCAGAGAGTACGTCACCATGTTTTCTGTACTGGAAGGGCGACCTGTAGGCACTTTATCACATTTTGTCCACTGGAGAGGCATCCTGGCATGCTCTTTATCATGTTCTATCCGCCATAGTGGCATCCAGGAGGGCACACAGAAATGTAGTGCTGCACACCAGCCTGGTCTCTCCAAACGGTGTCTGAACAACACGGCGGCGTCTTAAGTCATTTCGTGTGTTATCAAAACGCATTTCTTTCTCTTCGACTGTAATTTCACGCCGTCCACATTATTATTACATTTTCTCGTGAATTTTTAGGCGCGAATGCGATAGAAAAGACAATGTAAGATGATGTAGTGTAAAGAGCGATGGGTCAAACAAGCAGAGGATCTTGACCCAGGAGGGTTTGCGTCCCGCTTGAAACCGAAAGGTGATTTTGATCGTTGTTAATTCTTGTCCATAAGTCTTAATGTGTTGAACTAATGTAACGTAAGTTAAGTGATGTACGTAACATAACTAAACTGGTTTTATTCCAAACCATGATGGGTTTTTTTTAAACCCTAACCCTAAACTAAGTCATTTTTTCCCCTAAACCTAACCAAGTCCTTGTGTTGCCTAAACTTAAACTTAACCAAATTGCAACCGTAGGTCATGTGACTAAAACAACAAATGCCAGCTTGTTGTCACCACATTGTCATTTCCTGCATGTCTAAAACCCATAAAATGTGGACATGCGAAAAGCTTAAAATGCGAGCTATTCATACGCCTTCCCATGAGATCACGTGCACACAAACAAATTGATTAATTACTGGGGCCAATTTTTTTTTTTTTTTAAACCAAAAATGCCCCCAAAAATCTGTGGTTGCAGCTTATCAATGTGAAGATTTTCTGCTTTTTTCATGTCACTTTAAACTCACTTTAATCTACAAGGAGATGATGAAGATGATGAGAGAAACTTTTCCTAATCAGAGACTCAAGAAGTTAGAATCTAAAAGTAATGAAATATAGAACAAAATCGTCTCGTCTCCTCTTTCAGTCAGATTTTTGTTTCTTGGTGTAATCAAAGCTCCATTTGAAGCCTCCTCTGTCTTAAACGGCAGAAACCGAATGTTAAACTGAATCTAAAAATCACCAGCAGCCATTCAACAAGAAGAAGGATGAAGAGAGAGATGGAAATTATGTCAATGACAACTGGGAACAGACTCAAGTCTCCCACTTTTAGTTTCCTTATCATCTTACGAAAGTGGCCATCTGAAATGCAGCAGGATGAAAATGTACCAGACAGTTAGCAATGTGACTGTGACAAAATGTTCTGCTTTAATCTGTTTTTGTCACCACATCCTAATAGTGAAGAAATGGACATAAATAGTCCAATTAGAGCTCTTCGTGTGGGATTCAGCTCTTTAATGCCTGTTTTCCACGGAGAAGGAAATATCTGCAATATCTGCAACATTTTAAATAGCAGTCCTTTATATTTAAGTGCATTATCTGAAGTCCATCATCAGAACAAAGTGGCAACAATGTCAACCCAAACATCTTTATTTTCAGTGTTGTTGTCTTAATGTTTAACTTTTAGGCACAGAAACACATACACAGGTACAGACTGGAGAATCAGTTTTATAGCTTCCAAAAAGTGTCATCTGTATGAATTTAATTCATATTGTTGGAGACGCAAAATAAAAATCCCAAAGAACTGGAGAGATAATTAAGCTAGAGGGATAAAGTGAGATAAATATACTCAAACCCTGCATAGTCTCCCTTGTTGACTATCACTATCTTTAAATAAACCCAGAAGAGGCTGCAAGAATCGAGACAATGACATCGAAGACATCGTAACTAAATGAACGAGCTGCGTTACGGCACGTTGTCATCTGGAGTAACTTTTGTATACACTGTACAAAACAAGACAGTTATGTTTAGGGAAAGATCAGTGACGTTTGGTGAAGTTTAGGTTTAAGTTCCATTGCAGGTACATTAAACCCTTGTGCATCTGGATGGGACGCTAGGGGTCGTGACAAAACGTTGATATCTGGCGAGCTGGGGATGAGAACAGGCTGATCGATCACAAGCACCAAACTCCACTTCAACTCTACTCCAACTAAACAAATTTTATTGGTCAGACATTAAATCAGTCCGTGCAAAGGTTCACCTTCAGGGTCATCTTTTGTATATATATATATATATATATATATATATATATATATATATATATATATATATATATATATATATATATATATAAAC
>JBBPCS010001213.1:0-10572 GCA_037974645.1 Hollardia meadi | reverse complement strand
ATAATGATTACACAACTAATGTGCTGCTAGAATTCTTTTAAATAAAACTTAAAATGAAAATAAAGACGTGCGTTTTGATGAGCAAGAGATTTGCATGATTCGTCACTTTAAGACTATTAGACCTATTAGACTATCAGACGCCGACTTGTGTGTGGTGTGGATGAGGCTACCTGACCATCACAGAGGTCAATGAGCTGGGCCTTCTCCCTGTTGGCCCTGATGAGTTTACTCTGCAGCAGCTTGCCGTCAAAGTACATCCAGGGACAGCAGTGCTCCCAGGGGATCGGCTGTCCGCACGCGTCGTTGACAAACAGAGCCATGTCCACTCCACTCATGAACAGAGCGGCCAGCTGGACTCCTCGGGGGTCCAGGTTGTCGATCTGTAGAAGAGAAACATACAGGCTTATAAAATGTCCAAATGAGAAGGAAAAAAAAGACAGCATGATCCTCTAATAGCCCCACTGAGCATTCAGATTAATGAAGTGCAAAGCAAAGCACAGAGAAAGCAGAAGCAGTCCATTCACCCTCTGGCTGCCAAAGTATAGCAGTACACAACCTAATCCAGTCAACACAAAAAGCCAGCAGACACAACCTAGATGCTGTGGCACAGCAGAGGGCAGACAGAGCTACACACAGACAGACCACAAGGACCAAAGCGCACAGCTTGTGTGGATGGTTTACATAAAGGCCAAATAAGAACAACCCCAGTTGATAGAGTTGATAAACCATGCACACATGACGCGAGAACCCCACCGCATCAGTCAGAGCTCTACTAAAATACATCTTTCAGAGCAAAGCTACGTCTTCAGGAACAACGTGCTCGTTACAGAACAGTGTTTTGTCGAGCAGGTTGCTTTGTGAGGAGTGTCCAGAGAAACATCAAATCTCAACCAAAGTGACATTTAGAGCAGGTAACGACAGACCAAATAAGCTACTGACTGGAAGGCAGTTTATGGCCCAGACATTCAGGACTTGTATACATTTCTCCGACACTCCCCATACAATAAACACTACAAAATCACCTTCAGTTCCTGCAGCTGGTCAGGCTCATAAAGTTTAGGAGAAAGTGCTTGGGCTAGGAAAGCGTCAAGTTCGTTACGACGCAAAATTCTTAATCCTGGCCAATGTAACATAAACCTGAAGCAAAACACAGAAGGTTAACAGTGTTACAAATACCAGGAACTGATCAAACTCCTCACTCCCTCAATCTCAATTTACTGCACACTGGACTCACTTCTCACCTACACAGTGACATCTACATACTTTATCTGTGTGTGAGGCTACAGTCTGCGTGTCAGCACTCGACTCACCGCAGCACACAACAGAGCACTAGGAGGGGCGTGGGGACGTTGGCAGGGTTCAGCATAGCCGGAGTGTCGGAGCGCATGCAGGCCAGGAACGCTCTCATCCTGCGGTTCTTGTCCTCCACGGCCTTCCCCAGCCACAGCTTCTTCAGGTTGGGACAGGTCCACTCCCTGAAGGGCAGAGCCTCCACCAGCTCTGGAGTGTGGGGAGACTTGCCTTTGTAGGCGGCCCACTCTTTCACCATGACATGCGCATCTGGGAAACAACATCTGAAAGAAGTCAGGGTTTGTATTCATCGATCGTCCCAGGTTCTCTCCTAGAAACTGCGCTGAAAGTTAACTGAGGACTCAGAGTGGGACTTCACATTTACTCAGAAGGTGTGATGCTGCTGTTGTGCGACACTCTAAGCTGCAAAATAGAATGATGATGACGTTTTGTACTTCTGACAGTTGTGATTTGGAGTATTAAACAGTGAGAAAAAAATAATTAATGAAATGAATTGTTTTGACAAATTGTCAACTAAAATGTCAAAGGTTCTCTGGTTCCAGTTTCACAAATGTGAGGGAAATTTGGTGGATTTTATTAGACAAAATGATTAAGAAACTTGTCAGCAGATTAATCTGTAATGAAAATAACGAATGAAATTATAAAATAAGTTGCAGCTCAACAGAAACAGCAATGGCTTTGTGTGTATACTGTAGGTATACAATCGAGGTTAAGCAATATTGGTTACACATGAAAATATTCAAGCAATTGAATTGAACAAACTTATCTAGTTACATTAAATCACTGATTCTTCTAAATGTTGACATCATTTCATTTTTACAGCAAATGATCAGTTCCAAATATTTGTTATTGGTTTCCTTGATTACTAATAATCTGTATCATTATTGGCCCTGAAAAAAACATATTGGCCGATCCCTGGTATACGTATACATTCAACTCTCAATACTGATCTGACTAAGCTGCGTGACATATCCTAGTCAGCCATATTCAGTCACTATGTTTTACAATATTTAATGTGCAATAGTGCCACATCTTACATGTATTGTGCAATAAAGGTGGGGGAAGTTATTTCTGTAATATCACCCAGTGAAGTGACAACATGAAATATCTCTGCCATTGATAATATTACTGAATGAATGAACACAAACCCAGCCAAGTGATTCATATGGATGCAGCTTGTTTTTCCAGAACTTCACACTGAATGGTGGTGAAATTAATAACTTTCCAATATCTGAGAAGCTGGACCTGTGATCAAACTTTCAAATCAAAATTTATTTTAACTGCAAAAGATGTTGATGTGACAGACCAAAACCATCAGTGCTGAAAATCTACATCTTCACAATTACAGTACATGCATTGTAGTAACCTGCTTTTTGTAAATCTGTGTATACATTTAGCAAATAGTAATCAGATTTATCCCTAAGTCCACATTATTTTGGGACCGTGGCTTGTTTATTTTAACTGTAGTAATGACAGGAGATGCTCGCTGTGATGTGTGTGTGTGTGTGTGTGTGTGTGTGTGTGTGTGTGTGGGAGCAGACTGACAACACAGTGAGAGGACACACAGAGAAAAGCTGTTGCTTACAGCAAAAATGTGTTTGAGCTGAACAAACAGTGGAACAGCTCCACAGTGGAAACTGACATTTACACATGCCGCGAATTATTTTTGTTCATCTCAGATTCAGTTGGACTTCAGAATTATTTTTAATACGACAGTGCATCGCTCTGTTTGATCATCTCTCCTTTCATCCCCTCACTCTGTTGTCACAGTGGTACTTTGCGCTCAAGTCTAACTGGAGAAGGCAGACTCTAACCAGTAGCTTAAAGTGCATTTAAACACACTGACACTCAACAAATCTCTAACCTCCCTGAAAATGTTTCTGCCTGAACACCAACTCCTGGTGACAGGTTAGGACCCCTCTGGAGCTGTCCAACATACAGTATGAGCAGAGATGAAGACTGATATTCCTAAGAAAGCTGATGGAACCCTTTTACTCCTAAAAAGCAGGACCACAAATGCATCACTGAGAATCTTTGGCCAGTTAGGACTAATTCCCTCCTCTGAGAGACTTGATAAAAACCTCAATACTGGATGTGACACAGTGACATAAGAGAGCATTCTGACCATAGGACTCACATTCAGGGAGGCAGTTCTTCCTCACAGCGAGCCTCTCTGCCTTCTTCCTGGCCTCGGCCAAGCTGAAGAGCACTCCGTAAACATACTGACGGATGGGCCGAAACAGCTGCACTGCTGAAGGCAGGTCTTTGTTTGCTTCATCTTCAATGGTGACAGACAGCTTAATCTCTCCCTGCAAAGACACACAGTTACCTCAATGATGCACAATGCCACAAACAACTCACTCTAGATACTTCAGATTCCACATATGAATGTTGCCTGTGTATATGCCTATTGCCTAGCATCACTCTTGACAACACATGATTATGAGTGCTTTCTGGGAATGTATTAATTCTTCAGTTTTACATTAATTCATTGAAATTGAAAAAACAAAGAAAAAAAGACTATTCTAATAAAACAAAAGCCATGAGCCATCAGTCTAGATGAGTCCGACCCTCTGACCTTGGTGAGAACATGGTAGATGTAGGGGTACATAAGGCCCTTCTTGTGTCTGTGCTCGGCCACCCGCAGGACCTCGGGGGCCACTGCAGGGACAGGTGGGATGGTGATGTCCATGTGGTTCCTGGTGGGCATGGAAAGCAGGGAGGGGATGTGGGCATTCGGGCTGTGGAGACATCCGGTCTGTGACCCAGGACTCACAGTAGACGTCACACAGACATCAGCCTGAGGACAGACAGCCGTTCCACTTTAGTTATCCGGCGAGATGTCTGGTCAGGTCTAATGTGTTCCTGATGTTTCACTCACTTTTGTTTGGTCTCCCAGGTCCCCTCCTTCTGGTGGGTTTTCAGAATGTGAAGTATGTCCGTTTTTCTCCCATCGTCCCTTATGGTCACCAACATGACTACAAAAGACGCAGCAAACATATGATTCAGTTTTAGCAGAGTAAAGATAAATCAATGATCACTGTAGGCTGGCAGTGCAAATTAAATGAACAATGGGCACGGGGTCATTTGCTTGTATTAAAAGGCAATAGCAGTTTGACAGCCTCTGAAAGCACACCAATACATCTTTTATATTATAATTACTGCCGTCTTAAAGCAGATTTTCTGTATGAATCTACATTTGTCGACAATCTAAAAGACAAAAATGGACAGCCAGACAAATCACATGCAGTTATTTTATTTCTTAAATTGACACCCTTTGCCCCAACTTAAATTCTAGTTGTCATATGATCATCTACATGAGGCAGGGAGATGAAAAATGTACAGAAAGAATGTCCTAAACAAAAGTGGGCAACTGTCCCTTCCAGAAAACACCAGACAGACTCCCCAACCTCCATCCCACCAAACTAGATGTTTAGATCTTAGAGAAGCAGAGATTTCTCTTCAAAATGATAACAGCCTATTACAGATTTCAAATACTGTGTGGTACATAATTATATAATAACATAACATCTTTCCTTCCACAGGTGAAACTTCATATGAATGTCATGCGCTCTGTGACCAAAAGAATAGTACTCTGATGGGCCACAGTTGCATCTGTGCTGCACACTTGAGCCATGATAGAAGAGTCACAGCAGTGTTAAATCTGACATCTGCGTAGGTAAACTGCAGCATCATCATGCTCCACAAGAGAGAGCATTTATGGAGTAAAGTGCAGACTGGACTGACATTAGACCTGCTTCACAAAACACAGCTGCCTCATTCCATTTCAATGACAGCACTGTGTTGACATAAAATCCACAGGGTCGTCCAGTAAAAAAAAAACTTGAACCTGGCTCAACTTATCCTGCATCGCTATTTGATGTCATCCGGTAAGAAACTGTAGCCTGGGAACCAAACAAATCTGCGAGCTTGTGTTTTATTTGCTCTGGCAGATACATCTGGCCGACTTTCCTCCGTCTTAGTTTGTGATGGGCCAATCACAACTGTTTATCTAATATGGGGCAGGTTTGATACATTGACTTACAGGCAGTCTCTGGTTTGATACAACGTTCTGTGAGCCAATGGGGTTTGAGCAGGAGTTAGTAGAGGTGAGAAATAAGCATTGAGCATAAGATCTACAAGGTCTAATGTAAAACTTTGTTCTGAGTTTTATAAAGCAGGGCACTACTGCACTACTAGTGTTTCAGTTTAACGAGTGACCATGTTAACTGGTGACCTTTGGAAAAATGCGTCCATGATTACCATGGACAGATAGCTTGCTAGTAGTTTTAGTGTTGAGTTAACAACATTATAATAACGCCAAAGCAAACAAAGCAGCAACCCGTGTATATTCACTCTGCTCTTTGTATTAACATTAGTCGCAGCTAGCTAGCTTCCCTAAACTACGATTCAGTGGGACCTAATAAGCTTATACTTCACCTGTGCTTTGAGCAAGGTACGTTGTGCTATCACATTAAGTTGCTCACGGCTACATCACATGTCTCGTTGCTCTAATCGGTCGGTCTGTAGGTCTATCTAATTGCATTCAGAGGCATTTTGGTCTGCACCCCTTAATAATGCCCCTTGGATATTGAAAATTAACTAAGAGATCCCAGACTAATTTGCATTTGAAATGGGTCTGGCAATGCCAGGAACTGGATGTTGGCCAACGTTTTAACATACGTAATGTAATTCGACAGTTTACCTTGATTGCCACAACCTGAAACAAGTCACCCACATTGATGAAACCCCTGCGCTTTTGTTTGAGTGCTGTGCAATGCTAAATCTGTTTACTACCTTTTTAACGCAGTGCTGTTCATAGCCTAAATGGCTGGTATTGATTCAAATAATGCGACTTCTCCCATAGTTGAAGCCGACCACGACAGCTTTCTGTTTTCATCTTAAAGGTGTTTAATGGGCATGATATTAGTAGATTGTGCTGACCAGATTGTGATTCTTGCACTTTGCACACTAAGCATCATCTTGTTGAAAGGGATGCATGCATTACAGCTGTCCGTATGATCGACTGTTAGACTGGTACAGGTCACAGAGCCATTGCCAGCTGGGAAGTTCAAAATAAATGTTTTCATTTTTCTGGTTACTAAGTATAAACATATTTTATAGATACTTGTGCCTGCCAAAACAAATCTTCATTGACAAGTGTCGGGAGGAGTCATGTGTTTAATTCAACCAAATGAGAGGTGAACTCTCAACATTTCTGCCATTAGCTTCCCATTCTTGATACCAGTAAAGCTTGGTTTCCACACTAGTACTGACATGTAAGGCATTGACATGACAACAGAAGAACTGTTATCATAACCATTAGTGCAACAAGGTGCTCCCTATTTCTATTGTCGAGACTTGATTCAACCAAATGAAGGATTTATGTCAGTTTGTTGGAATAAACAAACTAAAACTGCATTTCATCGGGATATACAGTTTGTTTAAAGGGTCAGTTTAAAATGAAGACTCTAATCTGAAAATGGAAACTGCATACTGAGCAGTATACTGTATAACAAGCACTGTTGCCATTAGAGACTAGATACAACACTGCAGTCCAATTACTGTGTGCTACAATACATTTTTACCAAACATAAGCTAAAGGCACTTGCTACAAGCGGTACCAGTTACCTCGCAAGCACTTTAACAAGTTGTGAAAGTGTCTGGGAACAATGTCGGGACAAAATACTATCAGGAAATGAGAAGACAAAACTGGTTTTCTGGGAGACGAGTAACAACAATGTGTATTAAGACATTTGAACTGTAAACTCTAAAAGCAGGGTATTATTTTGTCAAAGTCAAGGATGGTGATTATAAATGCTGTAATAAATCAGATTATATGGACTGGAAGCACTGTAAACGACTGGTCTTCACTGTTGACCCAATTTCCCCTGTATTTCACCTTAAAATTTTGCAATTTTGATTTTCTTTTTTACAAACTCATAATGACAGCTTTCCTGTCAACATGACAGACCGCTGATCTCCAACAGTAAAGGACTTTCTCAATGAATGCAGACAGCAACAGAGAGTAAAAGTTGTACTGAACTCACTTGGCAGTCGTGCCTGAGCCCTCTTCATTCTCTGAGGAGGAGGATGTGGGGGAGGCATTGAAGAAAGCGGCCTCTGTGTGGTTGGCGCTGCTGGCCTGGCCCGGGTTGATGGGAGAGGACCTCTCATACAGCGGTGTGTGCTTCCCTTCATGAGGAATGTTGCCGAAGCTGTTCTGCTCCGGGGGGCCTCCCTCCACAGAGTCCAGAGCCAGGCTGTGCTCCACCAGAGGCTCTGGGTATGAGTGCTGGACCTGGAGACAGGGAGGAAAAACAAACATGTCGTTCTCCTGAAGCTGAACCACCTGCAGTATTTCACCGCCAAGTATAGTGTAGTTCCCCATCTTACCCCAGGTTTTACAGGCAGCGGCACCTGTGGAATGTTAAGCAGGTTTGGAGATGGCACTGCAGCAGGTGCCCCCATGAGTCTTACTGTGAAACAGACACAGAACATTTCAGCATACAGACTCAGGAGAGGCTGGACCTGCAGCACAGAGCTGCAGGTATCAATGAGGAAAACAAAGACGTGTCAGTATTTGTTTCTGGGAATTTGGGATGTTTAAAACGTAGAAGAGAAAAAGGTGAATACATTGTAGACTAATTCCAACATATCTTAATTTCAACTTCAATATATTTTAGACTCAATATAGCTCAATCAATTTCGTTTAAACATCAAAAACAATCTTGATTCCTTAGATTTGTTAAAAAAAGATCCATACTAAGTGGAACATTTTAGAGTGCAAATGACCTTAAACCTAGTTTGACATTTCTTGTTACTTATCGGTTGACATATAAACAATAGATCTTCCATAAGCTTGATAGTGAATGAAAGGTTAATGAAGGTTAATAAAAGAAAGGAAATTTAGTTCAGACTAGACCTCAGTATTTTTTCTCATTTTGTTAACTTTTGCTACTGTAACACTGAATACATAAAAGGCAATAAAAACAAAAACAAATGGGGTTTGTTTGTTATACACAATTTATCTGTGTTCAGTTAAATATATATTTTTATGTAATATATTACGTTTTAAACACGTTTCTCTGACTGGAGGTGAAAGGAGCTCCCAGACCTCGCACCATTTCCCCAATTTGCCAACAGTTTCGGTTGCTGTTCCTTCTTCTTTGAGTTAGCTGCAAACTGCTGCTAGCCGTTTTTAAGTCTCCCAGTCGTTGGTCTCACACATAACACATTGACAAAACGTCACACTCCCATCCCACTTTGAGCAGGCTGTGTGAAAGGGGCTTAAATGTACTCTCAGGCAAAAAACTGTACGTTTTCTAAAGAAAGTGGAGCATCTGATGCCCTTTAAAGAAGAATGGACAAGAAGGCATCTAATATTTCTCAATCTGTCTTTTTTTTGCTCATCTCTAACCAAATCTGAGATCCTCCAGCTACTCTGCGTACATACCACAGCTGCTGATGAACATTCAAGCACAGCCCTCAGCACCATACAGTATGTTTAGACAGAAACCCACCTAAATGTGGAGGGAAACGAGGGGGTTTGCTGGCCACTGAGTAGAACTCCACTGCCTTCTGGAAGCGGATGACTTTGTCATCAGTGCACGACTACAAGAAAAACATTAAATGAGATTAATGCAGACAGAGCACAGTCAGAGAACAGGTGACGAAAGCATTTGTCCAAAACGACTATTTTCTGTTCTGATCAATCAACTCCTCTTTAGTTTAAAGAGTGCTGCAGGTTTCTCTGCTGAAATGCAGTGCCTTGGTGTTCTCTAAAACATGCAGCCATTGATTTTTAAAAGTTAAAAAAGTTAAAATTACCTAGTACTTGCCAGTAACACAACCTTTCCCTGCTCTGTTTATGTCTCATGGTAATTCACTTTCCAACCATTATTCTTTCAAGTGCACAACTGGAAACACAGGAAGTGTTGTTGAAACTATTTTTAGCTCTATGCTAGGATAGAGAAAACAAATCCACTATTTTAAGTGGTTAAAAAAGAACGTGTTGCAGGAATGAATGTGTCTTCATCAGTTTGAACAAATGTCTTTATGCTGTAGTCAACTGAATACAGGTTGAACAGGATTTGCAAATCATTGGATTCTGTTTTTATGTAGGTTTTACACAGCACTCCATCCTCATTCAGATCAGATGGGGCTTTCTTCAGTTTACTTTCCTTTCACTCCAACAGGAACGTGTCACCGTCATGTCAACCTATAGTCACCGTGTTCAAGCCCAGGAACAACAAGGTTACAACTGATGCCTGACAACGTCTGAAACAGACTGCTACACAACCTCTCCGTCACCGATTCATTCAAAAAGAAGCATGTGATCAAAACATTCTGCTTTAATATCCGCCATATCTAAAGGAGGCAATGAATGTCCAGTTTTTACTTTTCATACCTGTGAGTGTCTGAAGATGTCATGAGCGATGGCCTCCAGGTCTGTGATGTCTGGGATGTTGCGGACGTAGTCGGCCACAGCCTTGATTACAACATCACAAGGTGGGAGCACAAGCTGGTGGGCACGCACCTGATGAATGAATGAAACACCCAAGTTTGAAGCGACACAAGGCACCAACAGTTATGTTACACATCACGCGAGCATGCTTTCTAAAAATCACACACTGGGGCAGCATTATACGACCAATGTTTGGTTCAGTGTAAAAAAAAAACAATGCTGGGATAATGAAGGGTCTTTGTTGGAGCAGTATTGGGCGATCTCTGTATAAAACGGGTTAAGGACTGCGTTGCCATGAGGGGGTGTACATGGTCTGCAGCTGTGTTTAGGTGGGTGGTGAATGTCCAAGTAACATCCACATGAAAGCCAGGATCCAGGATTTCCCAGCGGAACATTGCATTCCAACGAGATGATCAATGTTATGCACTTCATCTGTCAGTGATTCTAATGTCACAGTTTCACACACAATTAACACAGGGAGACAGAGTTAGAACTTGTAAAATGTATATCACTGTGAAATGACTGGATGGGCTTATTACAGGCCTGCGACAGCCAGTTTGTCATAAATATTCTAATACTTTCATCAGTGGGCCATAGGCCAAATCACCACTGTGTTACCTCATTAGGCAATAGTGACTTCACAGACAGATTCATTTAAATGAGAATCTTCAAGTTCTTCGAGCTTGTTACTTTAAGGGGCAGCAGTAGAACCAGTTAACACATGTGAGTGTGTGTGTGTGTGTGTGTGTGTGTGTGTGTGTGTGTGTGTGTGTGTGTGTGTGTGTGTGTGTGAG
>JBBPCS010001212.1:0-15505 GCA_037974645.1 Hollardia meadi | reverse complement strand
TATCCATTGACAAATTTAAGGGCATCATAAAGAATGTGATGATAGAGTCATGTGCTTGTTTTTCTTGAGAGGCCACTATATTTGAATAGCTGTTGTTTTATTGTGGATCTTTGTATAATATGTTGTATTTGTTGTATTTTAATGTGTTGTGATTGGCTGCTACCTTGGCCAGGTCTCTCTTGTTAAAGAGATTTAACTTCCTGGTTAATAAAGGTATAAAAAAAATAAAAAAAATGTTTCCTGTCAACTGTTAAATATTGGGGATTTCCACAATATTTACATCAAATGATTAATCCATAACCTTAGAGAGTGTTAGAGTGCAGTGCAAGTTCTGGTTCTTCAGATATTTAATGATTTAATTTCCTGCTTATTGCACTGTTAGCTTGTACTATAAGATTTAACCCCAACCCACCTCAACATCAAAAATACATTTCTGTCAGGACCACTATAGTCAAAGAAACTTAGATTCCCATTTGCATCAAGTTATATTTGGCGGTATGGGACTGTTCTGGAAACTCCTTGCCCTTCCACGTGCCGACGTGGAAAGCCTAAAGCAGGGAGAGCACACCTGCCCCAGGCTTTCCATGTAGGCACATGGAAGGGCAGGGAGCTAAACAGGAAATACCCAGTTTCTCGGGATGATCCACAGACCTTGTTGTGAGCAGTTTCATGTAGGAACTATTTTCTTTTCTGTATCACCATGCAGAAGGAAGTGTGCATGTACTGGTGGAAGAGAGGCTAGCTAACTAAGCCAACTAAGCTAGCAAACGTTACAGCTCTTAATGTTTACATCCCCCTCTATCACAAGCATGAGCCTCTCGTCAATGAGTAGATGCACGTTTGCTTCTGCTGATACGGTGAAGTTCAGTAGACAACAAGGTCTGTGGATTATCTTGAGTAACCAAGTCATGATTTTTTCAAATTTATTTATTTATTTGTTAAAGCATTTTGGCACTAGTTAATGCTCAACAAATGACTGAATGTTATTTAATTAATGTGTAAGTCATATGTTATTAAGTGTGTTCAGACTTAAATTGTTTTTGAAGAATATCTTCTGTTTCTTGCTGGTCTAGTTTTGACCTCAAAAATGGTCATATTTTTTGATGAGTTCTCTGATGATAGACTCCAAAAAATACCTTTGGACCAGGAAACCCTTCCCCTTGGGGTCCTTTATCTCCTTGAACACCTTGTGGTCCTTGAGGTCCCTATAAACAAAGTGTATAATATGTCACCCAAACAGTGCTCAGGACAAGGTGCCTGCATGGGCTTTCTCTACAGGTCAGGTTTGCCAGTGAAACAAATATGGACATCACACAAACTGTCACACAAGCATACACATTCAAAAAAATTGCTATAGCACAGACTCAGATTAGTTTTAACTTACAGGAGAGCCGGGTTCACCCACTCCAGGAGGACCAGAAAGACCAGGTCGGCCTTGGAATCCCATGTCACCCTGCAGATTTATATAGTAACTAAATTTAACAAGAGAAACTCAAAGAAATGCCGATAGCACATCACAGATACAAGAAAATATTCAGAGGATAATCCATAACTGCATTTACCTTTGGTCCAGGAAGTCCAATACCAGTTTCCCCCTGAATTCCTGGAGGGCCAGCTGAGCCACGTTCACCCTGTGATCACATACATGATAACACTTAACACACACCATCCATCAAAACGATGTCTTTCATTTGTTTGATGTCTTTCATTTATTGTCTGCATGTAAGATGCTCCTTTGAAGCTGAGAATAATGTTGGAAATTCTTTAGATGTTGTGTATGGTAATTGGGGCAGTGTGTGAGATATTTGATCTCTTCATGCAGGTTAGGACAGATACAAGAAAACGTGGGCTTCAGTAATGTCTCAAAGTTTAAGAAACCCCAAACAACAGTGTTCAAAAATAACAAAGAGGTGTTGGAAGCTCTTGACTACATCAAAGTGGATTAATTAAAATATTTGCTTGGTGTTTAGGTAGCTTTTTAAGAAAGAAAAAAAGATAATAAAAGGGATGTTATGTACTGTATTTCACTCCTTGTTGCAGTCATGCTCATGGGATTGTGATGACTGCGAACTTAAATTTTCACATATAAGATTAAATATATTTATTATAGATATTCTCTCTAGAAATACATAGATAAATAAAATGAATGTGTCAAAAGGCTTATCTTACAAGAGTCTTCCACAGGGACCTAGCACAAATTATACTACATAGGGACCGCCAAGAGCTTTGTTAAAGTTCCCCTACAGACATGTTTTAAAGTACTTAAAATAATACTAATATTTTGTTTAACATCAAAACCTGAAAAGGGACTGGAAGCACGTCTACTCTTTCTCCCTCGTTGAGAAATTCTGGATCTATGAATCACAGGCCTTACGCCCCGCCCACCACTGCTGCTTGCGCTAGGTTGACCGGTAAAAGAGCTGAAGCAGACGTATCAGAATGGTAAGTGTAGTTAACATCTTTTGTTTATGATTTTTGTTAACTTGTTAGCTTCTAACTGGCAGTGGCTGACACAATGTTAGTGGTTCTGAGACATACAATAAATCAGTGTATGCTTCCTGCATACACTGATTTTCCATATGTATTAACTGGAGAAGCTGGCAATGCTGTAGGCGCTTCCTTGTCTGTATTTAGAAACAGGATACTAGGCATTAGGAGAACCTGTAGTGATATTTTTTCCTTGCGGTTCATCCCTATGCTGGTGAATCACAGTAATGATGGGGAAGACTCTGGCTTATTGCCAAATGTTCACACAGGGGTCTATTACCAGACAAATATGCCTCATTGCTGCGTTGTAAAGACCAATGTGCTAAAGCTCCAACCTCTTGTTTAAACCAGCCTTAACAGGAAATATTAAGGTCACAGCAGATGTGCACGATGAGGTAAGTAAAAGTTGTTCAAAAGGGGCTGACCTGCTTTCCCTGAGGGCCCTCTGGTCCAATGTCTCCTTGTGGTCCTGGTAACCCCTGGGCAGAGACAACATACAGCATTAATAAAGAAATTTCCGGAATGTGTGTTTTTGTGTCGATAGGAGGAAATGTTTGACAGGAGGTGGTGATTTCTGCAGCTATTTTCCCTCACACACAACATCTCTAACACATACAGCAGTCCAATAGATATTTCTAATAATACACAACTATGCAAATCTAGATTGTCATAAAAGCTTACAAGTTATAAGCATGCCTGAGCACAGTAACTAGGGCTGTTGTGATACAGTATTGACTAAATCCATGATATTAAAAAATCATCTTATAATTTCAATAATACATTTGAATTTGAGTGATAGGATTATTCAGTTTTTTCTATAGATATTGCCATAATATTGTTAGCGTGAATTGTTTTGGCTAAGATAATCATGTAGTGAAAATCTGATGCTGTGACAGCCCTAACCCCACCTGTCAAAGACAGACTCTACAAATTCAATAATTGCATATTTTACTATTAAAATATTACTGACCTGCAGACCTCTAAGTCCTCTTGTTCCAACTAGACCCTCAGGACCCTGAAGTATGTAACATAGGGAAGAGAAAGGCCATAAGATCAAACACTGTGAGTATAGTAAGAATTATTTAACTAAAAACATAGTACTCTTGTGTGGTGTCAACAGAGTGGTCGTACCCTGTCTCCTTTTATTCCTGGAGTCCCGCATTCACCCCTCTCACCCTGTGTAGAAATTACAAGTTTTGCACAGGCTCGATTGTAACAAAATAAAATGTTATCATTGTCATTAATCTAAATCACATACCTTCTCTCCTTTGTAACCTGGTTTTCCCTGAAAATCAAATTAATGAGATGTCGTGTAAACAAACTATAGAGACAATAATGAATATTTTCTTAATATTGATCATGAATAGTGGCATTTACCTCAGCACCCTCTTGCCCGGGTAGACCACTTAGTCCTGCTTCACCCTGATATGACAGAGAGTACACAGTCTCATTATATCAATGAATAAGAGTTTGTCCAAGCTGCTGTAAAGTAAACATATTAACACAGAATCAACAGGATCAAATTGCAGGTTTAAACAAGATTAGAAGAGAAACAAAAAAGAGATACAAAAAAATATTTAAAAAAAACTGAATGTATATAAGCCCTATAAGCCCCAAACAAAAATAAATAATGAGTTGATAAATTTAAAAAGTTAATAAATTGGCTTTATCATTATTCATAATTGATCAGTCTTATAGTAAACATTTCTAACAGATTTATTATTTCCTGATCAACAATTGGTCAACATTGAAAGCTTAGAACAGAGTTTATTTATTTAACTTTAAGGTAGGGGTAAAATGATGACTACATATCTGTCGTTTGTACAGTATGCATATTTAAGAACAGGACCCAATATTTTTTACCTCGAACAATCTCCAAGGACATGGCCACCAATGGGCATAGCCAGTTTTCAAGAGAAGATACAGCTACAGTACATATAGTCATACAAAATATTATAAAAATAATAAAATAGGGCCTAAAATTTAACCTTGTGGTACTCCACAGTAGATGAATGAAGAGAAAGACAAGTGATAACAAAAACTTTTCTGTAAGCTAAAGTTTAAACAACTGCAAAGCATAAACTTGACTGTTATTTGTAATCACAGATAGTAATGTCAGGTTTGTCACACATATGAGTGCCTGCATTTGCTTTTAGTATAGAATTGAAGCTTTCAACCCCTAATTTCTTCAAGAGCACTAAAAAGTTTGTTTCTCAAATGAAACGTACCCGTTGGACAGATCATTCTCCTTTTTGGACTGGAATAAATAATGTTTTTACTGATAATGATACAGATGATGGTTTCTTTATCCTCATGAACTCTTGGAAAAGTTGCATGTACACTGCAGCAGGCCATATTTAATTATATAAGCAAACATATTTAACTAATGTCATCACCAAAAATTCTCATATCTCTTACAAATTACTAGTATATAGATGATAATCACAGATAATAAATGAAATACAGTATATCCATTTTATATTACCCCTGTTTACTAGGGGTTTATTAACATTCATTAAAAAAAAAAGTTTAACCAAATGATTTATAATTTAGAGATATCGTATAAAGTAGTTCAGGAAGCCTGACAACTTTTTTCAAAATTGAAACATAGAATTTAGGTATAGAACACTCAGGAACTATTATATAACTGCCAAAAGAGCCTGCAAGCAAAGAGATCCATAGTCCATATTTGCCTCAAAAAGCACGCACCTTTTGCCCTTTAAGCCCTGGGGCTCCATCCTCTCCGGCACGACCTTTTTTCCCCTGGAGAATGAAACAAAATCAGAGTTAACATTTGATTAATTTCTTCCATTGACATTTTGCTTTCTTCTTGGTGTGCACTAAAATATTTTTTCTCTAGACATTGTTTGAGAAAGACAGAGGGGAAAAAGGCAATGGGCTGATGTCTGAAGGTGTGATACATATGTGCTTACGGATATGACGGCTGACAGACGCCATAGGTGGACATGAGGTGTCTTGTCTAAAGGGCCAGGGGTCATTGTCTTGAGCTGCACCTGGACAGCGTGTGTCAGTTGCTATCCACCAGAAATGACTAGTTTGTGACCATTAAACTAATGAGAGCAATTATGCAAGCCTCTTAGTCTGAGTGTAAGAATTTGAAGAATCTCTCTGAGGAGAAAGCACCTGGTTAATGGCCGTGCAGCTGTCTTTCTACAACATGATTACCTGCCAACTTGCTGGAAATCTTGACATTATGTGAGCTTTCTATTATCTGAGCAGGAGAGGGGGTTGAGTGGAAGTTTGCATGTGAGATAAAATGTGTGAGTGGGTGTCTATAGCGGGTGGAATCATCTTCTGGTACGCCACACTGCAGACCCTCTATCCCTGCATAACTGACCGTGGCAGTATGGTTGTATGTGAGATTTATGGTGGCTAAAGGTCCGGTTTTATAGGGAGGGGAGCTCTAAATGTGGTGCCTCTGGTTTCCATGGGGGACATGTTATGGCTAATGAGAAATGCACAATAACTGGCTGAGACTGGACACACAGAGTCGCAACAAACATATTTCTCTGAGAATAGCAGACTACAGTCTCTCCTCTTTAACGTGCTGCCATAGATTTGCTTTGAGAATGTGGGACAAGACCACCTACCCATTTACTCTGCTTGTGCAAATACCTACAGGCTGTACTGAGGGTAAAAAGCAAGTAATTATCCTGATTGTTAAAAACTGCACAATTAGCATTCCTAAAATTTCATGATTTCAGGAATCCCTCCTTCTGACAAACTGACTTGTGACACTACAACTACTCTTTGGTTGTGGGGATATTTGGGAAAGTTTGAGGCTAAATACTCACCGCAGGCCCGCTTGGCCCCCTCTCTCCTTTCTCACAAGCGCATCTCTGAGCCAGAGGGCACTTCAAAAAAAGAGACATGTTTGCCAAACTGTCACGGCGGTAATTCTATACAGGCAAAGTGGGCACCTTCCACCCTATTACACATTCATAAATGCCAAAATTATTTATTTAATTGTAATAATACTTACTCCTTCATCAGCCAAACCAGTCTGCAAAGAAAAGAAAAGTTGATAAATGTCTGACAGAATTTGAACTGTAGCAATATTGCAGTACATAATGAGATTCAGAGAGATTTTGTTCAGTCATTGCTTAGTGATGAAGATGTGTTATGATGATTTAATGTAGCACAATAAGTGGCTATACAACTACATCATACAAAAAAGAGTTTTTGGAAACCAAAGGTATACACACCTAAAATTGAAAAAGAGAAAACAGACAGATAACATTCAGTAACATTCGTCTCAACTTTCAGATCTTTCAGAATGATAAGCTGTAGCCAGCGACAGAGGAATAACAATGTAATAAATAAATGTAAGTCATGGGCTACTGTACAGAGAATATAGCTGTTGAAACTCAGTTAAAATGTGAGGTTGGAAGACAAACAATTTTTTCTCTTTGTTAGGGGATATGCTCTTGCAGATTTCAAACAGTATCTCTCTAAAGCTGTGTAAAAAGCTTATGATCCAGGGCTGCCATGGACATTCTTTCATTTGTTCCTGAAAAGCATTGTCATCATTCCATCTCTCTACGGATACCTGAACAAGCCTGTCCATGTGTCAACTCTGAATAGATGCTTATTCAAAGCAAATACATCACTGTTCTTGTCAGTGTTGTCTGCTGAAAGACGAGGTATTATACTCACAATCTGGGTGACGATTTTTTCAACAATGTCTTTGTCCTGTAAATTATGGAGGAAGTGGGAGGCCGGGGCGCTGGCGAGCAGACGGAGTTGGGCTACGTTGGCTGGCTCGTTGGCTGCACGGGTGATGCCCAGAGTGAAGAATTTGATGCCCTGGTTCTTGGCATCAGCAACAGCAGAGAAAATGTCAGGGTTCCTCGGGTGGGAAATACCATCAGTGAGCAGCACGGCCACTTTGATGCTGCCAGGGCTAGATTCCTCCAGGTAGATCCTGGTCATGTTGGTGATGGCGTAGGTGGTGTAGGTGCCGTGCCCGATGTAGATGATGGGAGCTATACGAGTCTTGAAGTTCTCTATGCCCCTCCAGTCTCTGAAGGTTTGCTCTGTGATAACATGACTGCTGTACTGCAACAGAGCCACCCTCAAGCTCAAGCTGCGGCCGGTCTGCAGCCGTATACCTTGGAGTCTGTCCACCAAGTTCATAGCAAACTGCTTTTCCTGTTCATGATTGTCCTTGGCACTCTCAGAGCTGTCCAAGAGAAAGGAGAGCTCCAAGCTACAGTCCTCATCTAGGATAGCTGTGTGCACACAGAACAGGATGAAGGACTCTCTATTGGTAATACAACATGTTGTGTAGTATATTAAATGAAGTATTATTACTTTCCCTAAATGACTGACTATATTTTTACTCAATTTCATGTCAAAATAATGCATTTTTCTTACGAATCTTCACACAGGTGGATTAATACAGTCAGAGTAAGACATGAACAAGTTTAGGCTTATTAAGTTTTGGTTCTGTAGTATATTTATCAAGTAAAATAAAGGAAAGCACACAGAACCTTTTTAGACTAGATATAATACTGTAGCAAAATGATAATGAGGTCCCTGCAAACAAAATATTTTCATTCATTTTCTTACCTTGTCCATCATGAATGTTTGCAAACTGAGGTTTGGCCTTGGATTTCTTGGTAATTTTCCTCTCTTCTAAAAAGTCTTGGGCCCAGACACAGGTCAGTGCTGCGACCAGCAGCACTAACGTAGAGGAGGAGAACATCCTTGTCCCAACTAGGGAGAAAATCATGACAAAAAATAAAAAAGTAGTTTCTACATCGATTCAGAGCCGAACACTTTGTACATCCATGTTAAGTTTAAGAACATTTCAGAGAACGTCAAAAGTCAAACTAAATGATTAAATTTTATATTTGAAAGTGGAGTATATTCTTAAATCATTGAGAAATTGTCCTGACATCGACTCACAGTCCAACCTTCTTTGGAAATGCTGCAATTTCTAGGTGTTCAGTGTCTTATTTTGAGTGCAGCCCGAAAAGCAGAAAAACGTCGCACGGACAACAGAGGACCGACGTGCACAGTGAGGTCCAGTTAGCTCCCTGATTGTGTAGCAGCAGCAACAGCAGCAGCAGCAGCAGCAGCAGCAGCAGCAGCAGCAGCAGCAGCAGCGTCAGTCATTCTGTGGAGCAGAGAGTGAGAGATCCTGGGACACTCACGCCTCTTTTATAAGGAGGCACCAACAGACCAGATCCCATGGAGCCTTGCCAAGACTCCCACTCTGCCCTCAGGCCAGGTATAGGCTGCTGAGTTATGTTTGCATCAGTTAAGCAACCTTGTGTGTGTTTGCTATAATTTGTATTTTAATCACTACAATAAACTGTAGATGTATATGTTTACTAGGGGGCAACTCATTTTTTTCTTTCGAAAAATCTGTTAATTAAGTCAGTAAAAGCTTGCAGAAAAATGATGGATATAAACTACAATAAGGTTACATCAGAATAAAATAGCACAAAATTGCAACAATAAAATAGTGTTAAAAGCATTTTTAAAAGGTGATATAAAAAGTGGCATTGATGACAGCACAAATTCCACAGGTAGGGGGGTTTAAAGTTTAGAGGGTTAGGGGTTAGGCCCCTTTGGTCTCCGCCCTGGACTTTGGAATGACCGTAACAGCCCTGCCTGAGGATAAAGGCTGAAAAGGCCTGAGATTTACAAAATGTATTATAAAATTACCAAAAAATCATGTTGAGATGCTAGAAATGGGGAAATTAGATCCTATTCTGTTTTAGTTAAGAAACAGTAGCCAATCAAAGCATTCTCAAAAAACTTCAGCTAGACCAATCAATGGAAATGGGCTAATTATACTGGAGGTAGCATAAGGATTAAAGTGCTACAGTATCTCTGAAATACCATCCAGAGAGTAGTATGGGCAGCATACAGACCTCCCATTTCTATATTAGAAGTAGATCTAAAGAGAGCAGTTAGTAGAGCAATAAGGGTCTCACAGCAACCTCATTGAGTGCATGTCCTATTCTTGCACTAGATTTAGAATACCTTTTGTTGGCTGCTTTGATTTGTTTCCTTTAATTCTACTTTTATGAAAAGCGGTTGCAACCAGTCACTGAGTGACATGCAATTCATCTATCAGAAAGTAAATAACTGAAAAATGGCCATCTGACCATTGACTAGAAGAGGTGACCTTTTAGCGTACTCCTCCTTGTGTGATTTTAAGATGGGGCTGGTCTTGTGCAGACTTGAATGAGGATTCATTACATTTCATGTCTGTTGTGGTTGAAGTGAGGAGGCTTTGTATTGCAAAGCTCCAGGCAAGAAGTAATTAGTGGAGAAGTTCTGACACAAAAGAATGTCGCACTGAATGATAGCTTGGCAAAATCTAGCACGTCTCTTCGCTGCGTGATGAATGAAAACCATTTATAGTTTTACTACTTGTTACAGCAACACTTCTGACTCGTGAAAATGATGAAGTCAGGTTGTCTTCAATGTATGTCCATCACTGATCGAATGCTTTTGTTTATGTTCTCCATTATGTTTTGACTACTAGGGATTTCAGAGGCTTAGAACATTTTAAATCTATGAGAAAACATCACTGTACTGAACGGACAATAAGTGTGACAGTATTAAAGGTCACAAAAGAAGTTGCATATAGACCATTGAATCAAAATGATATACTTTTTCACTAACTGAATGACATTAAAGAAGAGATAAAGTGCATTTTTTAAAGTGGGGATTGCTCCACATTCTTCTGTTTTTCCACTTCAGCTCTTAAATTGAAGTGTTTTTTAATTGTTAGGCTGAGCTACATACGTATCGAATAAACTGTTTCGTATGTAAATGTTTTAAAAAAGCTGAGAGGATTAGAGCAGTTTAGGTCAAAGAAACAGGAATGGAAAATCTAAAATAGTAGTCAATATTTGTTACCAGTATATACAGTATTATCAGAGGTAGTAACCAGTCATAATTTCTGGAATGTTGATTGTGGCAAATTCTTAGATATGAATGCTGTTATGTACATCTTCACATAAAACACTGTGAGTCAGGATCACTGATCAGAGTATAAATTTGGTATGGATTCAGATTCTTGGTGGAATTTTCCACAACAGTTAGGCCTATATTTAAGAGATAACCTGATTGGCTAAATCTCAAGGAAATGTGAAATACACTGCTTATATTGACACATTGAAATGGTCTGTCAAATAAAACTTCATGCTGAATGACAAGGTTCCCAAGTTCAAGTTTACGTTATACTTTTTGAACCAAGCTATGTGCTATTTTTCATCATTACAGAGTTCATATGAAGTCTGATCATAAACATTGTGAATGTTATGCCATGTGGGCAGATATGTGACAATATTGCAAATACTCCAACTAGAGGGAGGGGGATATAAAACACAAGAACTGCACACTCCGGTACTAGAATATGTGTGCAATCCACATTGTGTTAAATGAACAGCTACAAAATGCTTAAGGAGATACAATAGCCTCTAAAATTGGCCTTATTTTCACTACTGGTATTTTGAATGACACTTGGATGGTGTGACTTAGTACATTCATTTTTAATGTAAAAATCTAGTGAAATATACAAACACTACTGCAATATCATCACGAAGCATGAGGGTGGCAGCAACAGTTGAACCAGAAATCAGGAAAATCCTAACCCTGTGCCATGGATGTATGGGTTTGTGCTGCCCTCTTTTGGTAAGAAAGGGGATAAAAACAGACCACGCATGCGCGGTTGAGCAGTACAGGATCTCATAAAGCATAGCGGTGAGTGCGTCTTCACCTTCAGCCATCTTAACCATGTTGGGTGCTGTCGGACGGTGCTGCAGCGGGGCTCTGCAGGCTTTTAAACCTGGGGTCAACTCTCTAAAGACAATCAGTGGGAGACATGCAGCTCTTTCTTCGAGTGAGTGAATACACGTTTTAATTATGAACCGACTTGTCAACATTATATGTCTTTTTGGCGAGTTTTTAACGCTTATGTAGCATGCTAAGTGGGGTCAGGCCTCAAGTTTACCATTAAATACCTCCATTCATCTGCCGTCAGTAGGGGGTTTCATTTAATTAAAGCCACTAAAGTAAGAGAATGGTAGATATTTGGACATATTGTTGTCAGATGTTAGATGTTGTGGCTCCAGTCAAGTCTTGTTTCACGCTCTCCAATCAATGACCTTTCCAAGTAAATAAGTACAAGTATCTCACACTGCCTGAACTTTTTAGCCTGGCAACAAAATAAGAGGAAATGCTATCCCGAAGCACCAGAATGTGGAAATATATTTTACTTTTTTCTTATTTGTCTTGTAGTTTCAATCTATAAAATGGTTATGCTTATCCTTGCTTAGACTCTAAGAGTTTTTTATTTTTTTTAACGATTTCTCAAATCTAATTGGTGCTTTCATATGTTAAGTCATTTTGTAGTATGTCACCATTAATGCCACTGACCTTTTTCTGACATTGTCCTTTCAGGCAGGGGTTATGCTGCCCCAGCTGCTCAGGCAGCACTGGCCAACGGCCGCATAGTGGCTGTGATTGGTGCTGTGGTGGATGTCCAGTTCGATGAAGGCCTGCCTCCTATTCTCAATGCACTGGAGGTGGCTGGCCGTGAGAGCAGACTGGTGCTCGAGGTGGCTCAGCATCTGGGTGAGCGTGCCAAATTGATACTGTGGGTTAAAACATTTCTCAATAGGTCAGTTTGTTTGGATGACCGCTATAAAATTTCAATGGCGTCTTTCTTGAGGTGAGAACACGGTCAGGACGATTGCCATGGATGGCACAGAGGGTCTTGTCCGCGGTCAGAAGGTTCTGGACACCGGAGCCCCCATCAGGATCCCTGTGGGCCCTGAGACCTTGGGCAGGATCATGAATGTCATTGGAGAACCCATTGATGAGAGAGGTCCAATTACTACCAAACAGTAAGTGTTGAAGAAATGATCACGATGCCAGTTATTCTATATTTTTCTTGTCAGTAAATGCCATGAAAAGACAAAAATTAACAATGTGTTAAGTCTATCTTTCTCAGCTGCAAAGCCTACTTGTTGCAACTGGGAACATAAATCTATTGAAATACAAATACTTTTCCCTTTAGAGGAGTTTTTGGAGTAAATAGTGCATTTGTTGACAATTAGGAAATAAGCATATTGTCCTTTTTAAAAAGAAGTCCTTATCTTTCAGAACTGCTCCTATTCATGCTGAAGCCCCTGAGTTCACAGACATGAGTGTGGAGCAGGAGATCCTGGTCACTGGCATCAAAGTGGTAGATCTGCTGGCACCCTATGCAAAGGGTGGAAAGATCGGTTGGTGGATTACATGACACCTGACAGATTTCCCCCTGCACATTTATACATGCATATTATGATAATTCATTATTGTGCATGTTGCATTCTTTCAGGTCTGTTTGGTGGTGCTGGTGTTGGCAAGACTGTGCTGATTATGGAGCTGATCAACAACGTGGCCAAGGCTCATGGTGGTTACTCTGTGTTTGCTGGAGTGGGAGAACGAACCCGAGAGGGAAATGACTTGTACCACGAAATGATTGAGTCTGGTGTCATTAACCTCAAAGACACCACCTCAAAGGTGACACCCTCAATGACGTGTAACATGTTGGTTATCAGTTTTAATGGATTCATGTATAACTATTCAGTGTAAACTCGTGTTAAACTCCCCGGGTGATTCTTGTCTTCATGTTCCCAGGTCGCGCTGGTGTACGGTCAAATGAATGAGCCCCCAGGTGCCCGTGCCAGAGTTGCTCTCACCGGTCTGACTGTTGCTGAATACTTCCGTGATCAGGAGGGACAGGATGTACTTCTCTTTATCGACAACATCTTCAGGTTCACCCAGGCCGGATCAGAGGTACGCAGAGCCAAATAGATTTTTTCATTATTTGCCAATGTCATCAACGAAACAAAATTTATGTATACTTGTGTTATTGTCCTTCAGGTGTCTGCCCTGTTGGGTCGTATCCCCTCTGCTGTGGGTTATCAGCCTACCTTGGCTACTGACATGGGCACGATGCAGGAGAGAATTACCACCACCAAGAAGGGTTCCATCACCTCAGTACAAGTGAGACGATACAAGATGCTACTCACGTCAGCACATTATTACTTTTTTTGTGAATATTCATACAAAAATTGCTCATTTTATTACAGGCTATCTATGTGCCTGCTGATGACTTAACTGACCCTGCTCCGGCAACAACTTTTGCTCACTTGGATGCAACAACTGTGCTGTCCCGTGCTATTGCTGAGCTTGGCATCTATCCTGCTGTGGACCCTCTGGATTCCACCTCTCGCATCATGGACCCCAACATTGTTGGCGCTGAACACTACGATGTTGCTCGTGGTGTGCAGAAGATTCTTCAGGCAAGCCTTATATTGGATGCCAACGAATTTCGAATCCTGTCAACGATATCTGCGATACAAAAACTAAACTAAAACATTGTCTAACAACCTAACTATTCTTTTTTTCAGGATTACAAATCATTGCAGGACATCATTGCTATCCTGGGTATGGATGAATTGTCTGAGGAAGATAAGCTGACTGTGGCTCGTGCTCGTAAGATCCAGCGTTTCTTGTCACAGCCCTTCCAGGTAGCAGAAGTTTTTACTGGCCACTTGGGAAAGCTGGTGCCCCTTAAGGAAACGATCAAAGGCTTCAAGAGCATTCTTGCAGGTAGGGTGCTGCGCCAAGGTTATAACATTTCTTAAAGGGGATTAACTAAATTGACAGTTGATGGTAATGGTGGTTATTCTTTTCTCTCTTTAAGGTGAATATGATGCCCTGCCAGAGCAGGCTTTCTACATGGTGGGTCCCATTGAAGAAGTAGTCCAAAAGGCAGAGAAATTGGCAGAGGAGCATTCTTAAGTGATTTGTAAGGTTTAAGAGAATAAACATTTGTACAGTATAATTTCTATTTGAGGAATTTCTAACATGTCATGCTAAGTATGTTGTGTAATGGGTCCATTTCCTTGGAAAGGTGAAGATGAAATAAAAAATTACATTGTGATATACATTTTTTTTTTTTTCCTCGTTTCATTTTAAGCATAGTCAGTGAGCAAACATTCTTGGTGCCAATTATTTGTTTTAATGAAAACAGTGGTAAGAAAACAACACTCACATAATGCTAAAGTTTAGCCCATCATGTGGCGAAGTTTCTTATTTAACTCTCTTTCTTGTATAAGGAGTTTGGTGCTGTGTTCTCTGAAGGCTTCAAAATCCTGTAAAATAATAAAATAATATTTTAGGCATGTTCTCAGCCCTCTATCAATAGGCTTGTTTGAGATGATCCAGCCCTACACAATTAATTGCCGCACAATGCATGCCGATTAGGTTTGTGTCTGACTTGATCCAAAACAATGGGCTGTACTACGAAGGGAGTGTAGCCTACTCAGATTTAATTCTCCAGATTTAATTTCCCAGGAAGACTGTATGATGATGATCTCAGGATATGAAGAGTTCAAAGAAACGTTAATGGCAAAAATCGAACACTAATGGTCAACAAAGCCAGGGAGACTTGTTGGCAGCGCCCTGCACTGCAGACAGTGTTTGTCCTATCTTCTCTATCTGTCGACTCTTTGTTTATTTCTAATAGAATTGAAATGTCAAGTACAATGGCGTCAGATTCGAGAGAGAAATATTCAGAGACAGTTCAGAATTTTTGAGATCATGGTAAATTTATAAGAAAAGAAAGCACAAATTTACAAGAAAAAAACGATTTTTCTGAAAAATTGTTTTTTTCCTCAAGGAACCACATCTTCAGTTTTCAAGAGTGGGTCAGTCTCTTCATACAACAGCAGACCTGCACTGGATGACCTAATCAAATTATAGGCCTAATTCACAATCGGATAATGAAATTCTTGTGATTTCAGCCCACAGTCACCATGTTATCATAAGCATCCAGACTTTAAAGAGACATTTTTGTAAATCTGACCTGTATAGAAAAAAAGGTTTGGATTTATTCTCGTAAATTTTTCCCATATTTTGGGGGGGGGGGGGGGGGGGGGGGGGGGGGGGGGGGGGGGGGGGGGGGGGGGGGGTGGGG
>JBBPCS010001211.1:0-15505 GCA_037974645.1 Hollardia meadi | reverse complement strand
TGCTCACTGAAAATCTGATTTGAAGAGGCGGGGCCTACGAGCATGATTTGTGACATCACAAATAGTTTGGAAGCCAAGCCCGGTCCAATATTCAGCAAGCACAAGTGTGATGTGGAAACTTGAAGCCTCAAGTGCGCATATACTCTGAGAATGGACTTTACAGGGAAGTCGGAGACATCTCGTGTCCAGCAGGAAAACTTGTGAAGCAAACAAAATCTGTATATTCACAGATTCTGGAATTTTATATGAAGTGGATGCCCTTTTAACAATTTTAACGTGGAAATTATACTTTTTTGCTGAAGAAAAAAACATCAGACACACACTGTTGTTCCAAGCAGACTATTTGTATATGTCCTAATACGTCTGGAGGAACTGACTCCAGGAACTGAGATTTTACATATTCATTAATCAAATAACCACAAACATAATTTGCAGCTGCCATATAGTATAGTGTGTTAGCTCTGTCACTGTTTCAGTCTCCCTTTGTTGTCTGACTTGACTCACTCCTTACCCTTCACCAACTTTCTCCCTCCTGTCTAACCAACGTTAACTCGTCTCTTGTTTTTGGTTTCGATAGATGCAGCTGTCGCCGGTGCGTCAGGCTGAGCTGCACAGTGACCTAAAGATCCAGGAGAAAGATGAGCTGCAGTGGAAGAAGTTGAAGGTGGAGGGGCTGGATGAAAACGGGGAGAAAGAGGCCCAGCTGCGACGTAACTTCAATGGTGAGACAGTCTCTGCCCAGTGGTGCTGTCAGGGATAGGTTTAACCACGTCCCGACTCAGTCCTGAATTCACTGTAGAGCCACTTTGCCCTAAATATTCTGCCACCGACCCTGGCAGTGTCACTCTGTGCTGAAATTGTTCTGATTCTGACAAGTAATAAGTCATAGTCATAAATGATACTCCAGGTGGTTTACATGGATATGGCTTCACTATGTAGTTGAATAAAGCAAGCGTTTTAGGAAACAAAATCTTGGTTTGCAATGAGAAAGTGATGCTAATGTTTCCCTTAATGACAGATTATGTCATGCACTTTGTATTCAGAGGCTTGTATGGACAAATGGCGCCTTCCTGAAAGGTTAAGCATGAAACGTCATTAGTGTTGCCATTTAAAGTGATTTGGGTAAAGCTAATGATGGAATTTATGTACTAAATGTCATTATGTATTTCATGGTAAAGGGTGGATAATATTTCAAAATCTCCATTTGAAATGAAGACAGTAAGTGTGTCCGTACCTCAGAATAAAAGCAGGCAGTGTTGGCATGTAAAAGATCTCAGTGTATAGTATATGAAACATTGGCAAAGAAATATTCATTTCATGATGAACCTCATGATCATTATAAGGATTAAAACATCCTATTATTCTTAGGAGCTATTGATCCTCCAGAAAGCAGTCGGGCCTCATTTAGTGAGCACATATGATGGGGAATGAAGCAGGGTTAACAGCACCAAACATCAACAGATACATGTCTATACATTTGTAGCGATGATGAGATTATGCTGTGCATGTTGCATTCTTGATACTAAATGGCATGCACCAATTTTACGCAGTATGTTTTAATAATTCAGACACAGCTACCGTCCCTGCAGATTGCTCGAAGATGTCAAAAGGACAGGGCCGGCATATTTTGACGATTAAAAGGTTAATCCAGTCCTGATTAAATCCAGAGCTGGTGTATGAGTGTCTGAAGGGATCTTCACCTCAGTACCTGCAGGCAGTGACCCAGCCACACATGCAAGCCTGTTTAGCATTCTGCCACTTGCAGCTGGTAGACACTTTCCTCAGGCAGAAGTCCACCCACTCTGGACTCCTCTCCTCCCTCACACCCCAGTGGCGGAGTGACCTTCCAGCTGCAGGCAGTGTCACTCTCTGCTCCCTTTGTGGGTTAAATATAAACTTTCAAGGAGGACTCGAAGTCATAGTCTCCCCACTGAATCATGCCTTTTGTAGTTTGGCTTAAAAATCATGTCTGTCTCTCTCTTTGTTTTTCGTTTCATAACACTTTTCCTTGATACAGTGTGATATGCTCAGAGACGAATCACGACACCTTGCTTATTGTTGATCTGGAAACGTAAGCTTGTTTTACTGTTTGCACATTGTAGAGCTCTTGGGTGAAGCGCCTCAGCTGAGCCCATAAAATGTGAGGTATATGAGCTCAACAGTGCAGCAGAAATTCTCTACAAGGTCTTGCATCCTGTTTATGAGGATTTTAAACTAGCCCTCTGCATGTAGACACTCTGCTAATAAAGTATCAGTAGTTAATAAGTGACACTGATGGGTTACCAAAAAGCTGAGATGGTGCTAAATCAGCTGCTGCAATTACAGTTTACTAGAGCAGAATAATGAGCGCGGAGCTTTGTCAGAGCTAAGTCCAGCTTTGTAGTATTATATAGTACTCTGAAATGTTGAGACCGCAAATAAAAAAAAAAACCTCATGCTGACAGCACTCCATGGATCGTAATTTTTCAGGCACGTCCCATGTAGCTCAATCAGATGCTTGATCTGCAAGGGTGTTTGGATGGATGGTTTGTGTCAATTGGCATCTACATGAATGTCAGGATCCAGGGTTTCCCAGCAGAATATTGCACTGTAGCGAGATGATCAATGATATTCATTTCTACTGTCAGTGGTTTTATTGTTGTGGCTGATCGGTGTAAAGCGCTGCTCAGTGTTTTTACACATAACATAAATACACACAAATAAATAAACACAAATGAGTCACAGAAATACCAAATATATGGCAACACCCTGAAAAACAAGTCTTTGGATACATTTCAAATATTTTTTTTAATATTTTGTCTTCTTTTATTTTCCTTGTATGTAAAGGCCTCCTGCTAAGTTATGCACCGTGAAGTGAGTGAGTGGGAGAGTAAATGAGCGTTTTCTACCTTTTACTCTCTCATCTCCCAAAGTTTTTCAAGTTGGGAGCAGCACGATAAAAAGTACACTACTTGCGTCAAAAAAAAGGGAAGTTAGTTTGTTTTGATGAGCTCTCTTCAGATTCCCACACTCTGAACCTTGTTGACCTCAGTTTATTTTCAGCAACTGACTCATTCATTTGTAGATTCTAATCTCTGCTATTCCTTTTAAAATAGCTGCTGACTTTAGAATTAATGAGTTGCTGTCAAGAGTTGTGGGTCCTCTGGGTAATTTTTGATGTAAAATGTTTTCGAGTCTTGTTTAAATGATGAATATATGTCTGTTTCTTAGTCACTTTAGATTCTCTGGCGCATCCAACAGCTTCATCTCATGACAGCCTCAGTTGCTACTCCTTACAGGCTCATGTCAGGATCATTTAGCATTAGTAATGTGTGTGTGTGTCTGTGTGTTATGCAGTGATCCTGGCCAAGTATGGAATGGATGGGAAAAGAGACGCTCGATCATTGGAGAGCAACTACCTGAAGGACCATGACACCAAAGAGGGAGACATGTTCGATGATCCCAGGCTGGACAAACTCTGGAACAAGGTGTGCATGTGTACAAAAGAGGAGGAAAAATATTGAATTATATTTTGTAACTGATTTTTAGGCCCTCTTTTTTTGGTAGTGTCAATGTTGAACTGTTGTGGCTCCTGGTTGCAGCTGGTGGATGAAACCCTACCACAGCTGTTTGATAAAATAAATGCACCAAATAAAATAAAGCTAAAATCAGCTACAATTTTTAACTTGCATAAAAAAAGATCAGGTGCACCATATGTTGTACAAAGTAAAAAAGCTTTTCAGGTTACAGTTAGAGGGTTCTCATCCAGCAATCTTTGAATGCAGCTGTTACACATGGCACCGTAACTGCACTCGTAAAAACCCGTTATTTTCCAGAGATGTTCAGACACCATTCTTTCTTTCCAACACCTGAACGTTTGTTTTGGCTAATACCATGTTGTCTATTAATATATTGGCTACTTGTGCTGTAATAAATCTGTGACGTTGCATACAGGTTTACAGGATGTTGCTGGGAAGTAATATTGTCCCGGTTTGGGAGCTAAATAAATCACGTAATATTGGATTGACGCATATACTTGCATGCTCGACTCAGCATTTTATACTGGTATCAGTATCAGAATCCTATTACTTGTCAAAAGCTTATGCTTTGGAAACCTTGTTTGGAACTTTGACAGGAAAAATGCTGCTAGTTCAAAAATAGAGAAAAGTTTTACTCTTTGCGCTCTCAGAATGTCAGAAATTAATTAATATAACATTATTTTTATTGATTTAAGTGTAAAGTTGTTTAAGTATCAGAGCAGACACTGTCTATTGTGACAGAATTTATGGAACATAAACTTATACCAATATTTTCTGGGGGGGAATAACTAAAGAAAAGGAGCAATAATGACCATTAGATGTAGTATTTATATCTGTTGGAGTGGAATTAAAAAGTATAAGTACAAATAATATGTTTCCAAATATTAAAATATCTTAAAATATGTTTATTGCAGTTGCAAAAAATAAAACGTTTAACTTTGGATGATATATTTAAAGACTCCTATGAAAAGTCCATTGAGTTTATAGATTTTCACGTGTATATAATTGAATGCTACCTAAACCCTGTCAAACATCTATTACTCTAATCAAGTAATTGTACTGTACTGCTGTCATTCTTCTCCACTGAAAATATGTCTGTTACTCTCCTGCTGCTTTTGAGACCAACTCCTTTCTGTGTCCCATGACTTGTCCCCCATCAGGCCAAGAGCTCGGGGAAGTTCTCCAGCGAGGAGTTGTTGAACCTGAAGAGGGAGTTCCAACATCACAAGGACAAGATCCATGAGTACAACATCCTCATGGACACCGTGAGCAGGACAGAGGGTGAGCTCCGTGAATCACTTTGCTTTGCTGCTGAGCAGAGGTGTTGTGAACTGTGCCTAAGTTTCTGTGCCTGTCCTCCTCTCTAATTTCCAGCACTATACTTCAGGCAGCTTCCAAACTAAATTAATGCAGACAAATACACCTTCTCACCCTCTTTCACTCCTGTTTGGCTGTTACCAATTTTGCTGTTGCTCAAGTCACTCATCCAGAAAGTTAGTCTGAAGTGCTCTCTATTCTGTCTGTTCAGTCTGGTCGTCATGTACGTAGGTGGCAGTGTATCAGACTGCACATGTTGCCACCCACAGCTCTGTGCTCTATCATGGCTTGTCACATCACATCAAGCTGGGAGTGCTGACACACACAGCTGAGTCGTGTTTCAGATCAACACGGGGAGGACGTGAACATCTACCGTCGGACGGGACTGATACTTTGCAGCTGTTTTGTGCCAGGACTTTTCGTTGCTGTTTTGCAAGGCAAGGTTTTTCTGCTTGTCTGATGCGTTTAAATATTGAGCCAATCACATGTTGCCTCAAAGGGAGTCTCCATACACCTCCACAAGACCACCACCTCCTTCCTTGTGGGCTTTTTACTACCTGTCAAGGTTCCTCAGTATTCATTTCATCCTGGTGTTGCCTTTTGTCTTTTGATGTCAAGCGTTACCATTGAGTCTGTGTGCTGCTGGCCAGTTGTCCACCTTTCTAGGGCAGGTGTTTCAGTACACTGTCATATTAACCGGGAAGATTAGGCTCGGCTACTCAAGGTTCTTATGAAAAAATTATTGTAATTATATGAAGAAAAACCAGCACTGTCATAACATTTTATAGCTATCACTAAACTCTCATTAAATGCTGCTTTCTTTGCCTCTTTTATTACTTTAATTACTTTCTTCTTTTTATTATTTCTTCTTGCTTTCTTCTCTCTGTTGCTCATGGTTTCTTGACCCATCCCTCCTTCCTCTCTCTCCCATGCAAACTCATCGGCTTTTACCTCCTAACCTGCCTCCCGTCTCCTCCTCTTATTTCCCTCCGTCTTTTCGCCTCAACAGAAATACACAAGAATGTGATCTCTCCCCTGGAGGGCGACGCCAAAGAGCACGTGCTGCAAAAGAAGCACACAGACCTGAAGCAGAAAATGAGAGACCTGAACCAGGGTTTCGACCGCCTCCGTAAGCTCAGCCACGAGGGCTTCACTGAAGACAGCGGTGAGCGAGAGAAAACGCACACAAACACACTCGCACACACTATCACACACACATGCATACAGCTTGTCTCTTTCTGCATCTTAGTCTCACTCCGCATTTATCTCATCAGCTTAATCACTGGGATTTGTAATCATAATAACACGCTCTGTCATATCACAGTTGGTGAGCGTTGATATGCTGACGGCTTAACTCTGGTGTTTTGTGCTTTTCGTTTCAAATTGAAAATGGAAAGAAGAAGCATGTGAAAGAGGTTATTTAAAGAAGCCTACATCGCTGCATCCACACAGTGACGTAAACCAGTCCTTGTAAACCTGTCCTTGTGCTATTTAACTCCAAGGAGAACATTCATTCGCTCTCTTATGATTTAATTTTCTTCTAGTTCATAGTCTTTTATCTCTCATATTCTGCTGCTGTTGCTCAAGTGTCCTGCAGAGTTTGTGTGGGGTCTCGGTTGTGCAGGGTTCAGCGGGAGTCTGCTGGGTAGTTTAAATGAAGGTGATGTTCCTGCTGCTGATTCACACCGACTCTTTTACTTCCTCTCTCCTGATTCCCCTCTAGGTTGTTTCTCTCTCAACCCGTTGTTCTCATCCCGCCTTTACTTCCTGCCTTCTCTTGCACAAAACAGTCTTAATCGCCTCAGCTCTGTTTCTCTGTCTGATTTTCCGACATGTGCAGGTTTCTACTACTTATCGAGTTGTGCAAGTGAAGAGAAATCCATGACAGCACCTCAAGCTGAGCTGTCATTGCAAGCAGTTTTCTTCTCTTTTATGTTGTGTGTGTGTATACCATATGATTGAGCAACTAAGGCAGCTCGTTGTTGTAATTGTATCTTATAAAACATCTGCTGTGACTGCTCCTCTTCAGAGCTCCGTCCCTCATGAGTGTGCAAGTATTGGTGAGGCTCCAAACTGTCTCCTTGGACTTCATCTTTCCCTCTGTGTATTCTCCCTACGCAGAGTTTCGGGAGCCCCGTGTGATTGAACTGTGGGAGGCTGCAAAGAGAGCCAACCTCAGCGAAGATGAGCTGGACTCTCTCAAGGTAGCTCTTCCATCACTTCTCCCAGTTTTTTTTTTTGGACTCTTTTTCTTTCACCAATTTGTTTCTTGATAAAACTTATTGTATTATCAGAGTGCTGCAGCCCGACTCTTAGACTACAACTTTTTAATCAAGTGCTTTTTTTTTATTAACAGGTGTATTAACTTTTGTAATGTACTTTGTAGCTAAGTACTACTTGTGTATGGTAAGCCATAAAGCCTCGAGTGCACATTATTATGATCACATTTTATGCATTACACATTTGCAATGCACAAGTATTCCACTCTGCTATCTCTCATTGTGCTCCTTTCACCTTTTGTCCCACGAGCAGAGATTCACAGTGAACAACTCAATTTAAATTTCCATTCCTTTTGAAAGAGATCTGGCTTCAAGATCAAATGTATCACAGGGAAACATTCAGTCAGACTTTTCTCTGGTACATTTCCTCTCGAGTCACTACTTGAGATGCATATCGGCTCCCCCTGTGCAGCCGTGCATGTAATTGAGGGTGAACTGAACCTGCACCCCTCTGTGTTCCCTGCCCTCCTTTCCTTGTTCACTTAGGAAGAGCTGCGTCACTTTGAGACCAAAGTGGAGAAGCACAACCACTACCAGGAGCAGCTGGAGCTCTCCCACCAGAAGCTGCAACACGTGGAGGCTTTAGGAGACAAAGAGCACATCAAGAAGAGCCAGGAGAAGTACTTCACACTTGCTGAGAAGACAAGGGAGATTGGCTACAAGGTAAGGAGGAACAACAGTGTTTGTCAGTATGCTCTTACTCTATATTCTGCCATTGAACACGACAAAGCCAATGGCTGACTGCTCACCTGCGGTGACAACTAACAATCTTGCAAATGGACAAGGAATAAAACATTGTTATAGTGCTGAGAAAATGCAGTTACAAAAACATTGGGGACAAAGGAGTAGAGTCTCTTTCTGGAGCTGCAATGCAGCGGTTTTTAGTGATAAACAAAAGGCTGCTGGAAATGCCATACATGGAAAATGTATGTTCCATTGTATTAAAAAGAACCAGCATAATGTCAAGCATGCATGTTAATTTGTCCAGAATTAGTTTCAGACTTGGCCAACATTGGCAAAAGGGCAGCTGATAATTAATTATTTGGCATACCAGTCCATGTTTTAGCTATTTCAAAGTACATTCTGGGTGATAAATGTGTCTGATATTAAGAAATGTATTGGAAATAACTCATAGTTTATGTTACAATATATCGTCCACATTTATCTTTATGCAATAAAAGTCCCTCTCGGAAGACACTTATATACGGTATAAGAAACATTAATAATAATCCAGTAAATAAAATAAGTCAATAAAATCAAGCGAATATAAACATTGCAGAACTAAATTTACCTTGAAAACAACTCAAACATGAGCTTGTAAACTGCATGATTGGGACTTTTTGTGCCACCACACCAGCTGAACTACAGGTGTACATGAATTTGTCTTGCAGTCAGTCACACGCATGTCTTTCATTGTGTGATTTCAGATGAAGAAACACATGCAGGACTTGTCCAACAAGATCTCTCGCCAGGGACTCGAGCATAATGAGCTGTGAGAGGCTCAGATCATCACGCCGGTGAAGGTTGAATGAACTGAAATAACTCCGTATGCTACGGTCCCCCATTCTCCTTCAACTACTGATAAGGAAATCAATGTTTTCTACTTTTCTAGAGTTATATGTTTTTGATTTGTATCATATGACTTGTGGGTTGTTTGTACATATTATACAGTACATATGAGAGATTTCTTATAAATCAGCTGGATTTTTAGTGATAAATAACTGGTCAGATTATCACACTACAGATCAAATACAAGTGTTCACATATTAGTCCGGTACTCTGTAAACAACATTTATTTGTACAACTATCGGAGGGCAGGTGTAGAAGAAATGTCTGTCTTAGAAAGTGGCAATCCTCAAAGAAAGCTAAACTTTGTGGGGGTGGTTGGTGAGGGATGGAGAGCAGCGCTCGAGTCACTCTTAACCAGATGATGTAGTTTAGCTGCTGAGGGATGGTTCGGGTCCTTCACCCTGTAGGATTATTGACATGTTGGTGGACACAGTTTGTCCCCAACTATCTGTCGTTGACTGTGCAAGTAATAAATGCTACATCACACAGGCTGTTGATCTGCTGAAATGGTGTAATGTTACTATTATATAATCAATCTGAAATGAAGAATGCTTTGCACATTCAGTTTAGAAGCACTGAAACCCAGAAACCTGAAAATGTAACGGCAATCTTTATTATTCAGATAGATACAGGTGCCAACAACATACAAATGGTATTATTTTAAAAATATACTTAAATATAATTTCATAAGGTCTTGGCACAAATAAAAGCAGTTATTATTTACAAGTAGAAGAAGGCAGTCCCTGCAGTGGCATCAGTTTTTCTAACTCATCCTCAAGTTGTTTCTTTCTCATGGTCTCTTCCTCAGACACGCCGGCGGGGAACTGCCACCATAAAAATAAATTAGCGTCAAATATTGGACAATTTGTCTGGATGATATCAAGAAGGGTGGTGAGAAATTGGAAAACACACACTGTGCTTTTCCATTCATCAATTCTAGCCCTCTCGCAGAGCAGAAGCAGAGACGTTGATTAATGCGATGAAAAATGTTACTGGCTGCCTGATTACTCAGTCATGTCCTGCTTGGGCCACACAGGCCTGGATTAACGTAATTTGCACCCGAGACATAACTCTAAGCTGCTTATTTCAATCGAATGCCTTTATGCTCTGATGTGGAATGATAGCCAAGCAAGCTGGGACTCTTAAACAGTCGATTGTAAATGTGTCAGTGCTACGAGAGGGGGGGCTTGATCGCGAGGTGCGATCATATTCTGCTTCAATCCTGTGATAAATCATTTCAAGGTCATGGGTGACCTCTTGGTAAGAAAGTTAGCAATAAGCAGAGCCAAGCCCAAACAGTTTTGAGTGAAGTAAATCTAAATTCCAGGTTAAGAAAGTACAACTCACTCATAATTAAGGCCATTTATACCAAAGCTCATAGATCATCCTGAGAGAATCTTAAGAGGCTGATAGATTTTCCTCTAATCTCAGCAGACATAAGTGCCATGCAGCCAAGAAATAGTATTTCTGGGGTAAAAGTCATCAAGAGAAATGCAGGAAAACAATAATTTAAGTACAAGTATATGAGAAATTACAACACAAACAGAACACAAAACATCCAAAATGGCAACTTTATAACTTTGCAGACATTTCCTATTTTCTTCTTAGTGGAATGGATTGTTGGTGGGAAAGTGCTGCACACGGGCACAACTGTGGGTGTGTTTGAAGTACAACCAAGATTGGTATGACAAACAGCTGCAGTGGAGTGTTTAGCTTATTCAGAGGGATGGAGAGAAATGCAATGAAAACTTGTAAAGTGTCATCGAGTTGTGCGTCGCAGAGTCAGTTCGGTGCCCCTCGTCGCCTGCTCTCCAGCTGAGTCAGTCTGTCCTCCCTGCCCTGAACATGCTCCGCCCCCACTCTCTGAGCTGTTTCCATGGCAGTGATGTCGAGGTGGGCGTACCTGATGGAGCTCTCTTCTGCTCGGGAAATCGGTGGTAGATGGGGGAGAAAAGAGAAAACATTTGTTTTTTTTTTACTTTGTGCCATGTGTTCTTAAACTTAAAACTGTCACATGCAGCGATCTGTCAGCATGGTTCAGTTACTTTGACCCTGTATTGATTGAACCTTACACTATTTTCTTCATTGGTAGTGCTGGAGTACAAGTTCTCTTTGATTTGCTTGCTTGTAAATTACTTCGTCACTTGTACATTTTTCACAATCCAAAAATATGTGATTATACCACATAAATTCGGTTCTGAACTAGCACTAAAATCTCATTCATATGTCTGTTTTACATAAATAAACTTTTTCCACATTCATTCAGTGTATAGATCTTTCCCCTTTATTTGAAAAAAATACAAAAAAGGTGTTTCTTTTAGTTATGTTAGTCTCTCATAATGGCAGCAGTGTCACCTGTTTCTGTGGTTCTTCATGTGTAAGAATCAGCACATTGTGGTAGAATAGTTAAATCAACCACCCTGCCAATAAAATGTAAGTGCATATGAACACTGGATAGAGGATATTTTAGGCAAATAATTTTTAATGTAAGCCTATAATATACAGCGTGTCACAAACGAGAATGACTATGGGTGGTGGAGACATGGGATGCAGATGCCGAAGCCAGCAGCAGCTCTGTTCTTACTGAATGTTACCTCTGAGAACACTGTACGAACTGGAGATCAGAGCTGAGCTGAGGTCCAGCTGTGTGTAGAGGACCTCTCTGTTAGTTTTAGCTGGCAGGGGGATGTTAACATAATTAGCAGTGCTGTCACTATGGAGCCCAGTGTCCAGAGACGCAGACGGATGGGCAGACTGGAACGTACCTAAAGGAAAAATCCAAAAGTGTGCATTTGATCCCAGAACAACAAGTTATATCAAGAAAACATCATATGTAACAATTCACTAATCGGAAATTAGGTAATTTCTTTTACCACAGGCTGATGTTGGCCTATACGTGCTCAGTGCAGCAGGTAGAGGTGGAGGGGCGGAGGGTGGCAGAGAGGGCAGTGACCTCTTCAGACCTGCCGATTGATCACCAACGTCCCCGATGTCGTCATGTCCCTCTTTCACACAGAGAGGAGGATCTGGAAACACATTTTCAGAACAATAGTGTTTTAAACCAAGACTTCAGTTCACATGGCGACAGTGACACATTAAAACCAGTGATGGATGTATTGATATACTTATGTAGGTAAAAGTGATTTGAGGGAGGATGCCCACCCTCTTAGATAGCAAAAACACCAACATGTATTCCTCCTCCTCACCATCCCCTTGCTGCAGAGAAAGTGCAGGGCCACAGGGGTTGTTTGGTTGAACATGTTCGTCTAGTTTGTCTGACTCTACTGACTCTATATACTTTAAATACTCCATTTCATACTATATTGTAGCCTATATACTCAAAAGATGTCACATTCATCATTCAAGTGACAAGCAGCAATGTGAAGTCGGGGAAGAACGAGAGGATCATAGAGACACACTGCAGCCTATCAGCTTCCTGTAATACAGTATACTGTATATGCTCTTTCAGTACTGTCTGTGCAGCTGCAGATAGACCCCCAGACCAAGCAACCTCTGTTGGTGCTAACCAAATGTCATATCGTATTTTCTCAACTGTATTTAAATGTAACAGAGAAATGTAAAATATTTCCCTCTGAAATAAAGTGGGGGAAAAAATGGAAATGCTCAAGTTAAGTACCGTACTTAATAACTTTGCACCACTGAGTAAGACCCAAGCACACCAGTTGCATTCACAAACGCACCTTGTGTATCTACAGAAGGTGACCGGCCTGATGGCGAGTTGGCAACCTAGAAAATAAAATGACAAAAACATTATTTCAAAGATTTCACCTTCAAGCACTCTAGAACTGGCTGAAATACATACAGCCTATAATGTATCAGGTTTTTACGAAATCAGCTTTGTGTCATGTTTGATTTAAATGCTGAGCTGCAGCCACTGTAGAGGTAATTACAGGATAATTGTAAAATGACATGTTCGTCTGATGTACTAGAATGTAGTGGAGTAGCAGTAACACAAGCGGAGAGGAACCTTGAAGATGTACTTATTGAGACTTGTTACATGTGTTATATGTCTTCTTTTGTATGTTTTGTTGGGTGGACCCCAGTAAGAGTAGCAGCTACTTTAGTAGCAGCTAATGGGGATCAAAATAAAATATAATCAAAATATATAAAAATAAAATCAGCAAATTTACTCAATGTCAGTTACACATCTAGTTAACATTTGCCAACATTACTGCTCATACCCATTGACTGCATAAAAAGATGGACAACATGAGAACTTCTCTAAAGTGAAGCCAAAACATCTTGATTGCCCCCTGGTGGTGGGCTGCAGTATAGGTCATAAACTCTTCCCCCTCAATAATATCAAGTAGGACATGGGCCAAACTAAAAACTCAAAGTACACCTTAAATACATTTTTCCCAGAGATGGTTTCTGTCGTTTAAGGTAGTTCTTATCACGCTGATGTGTGTTCAAGTGTTCATTTTTCTGACCAGAGAGGTTTTAATTAGTTATTCAATGCTATAAAAACAGGGTGAAACGTCATGATTGACAGCTGAACCCTACTCGCCATTAGGCAGTTAGACCGTGGCTCCGCAAGATGGCAGCGCCCATATCTGGGATATTTTGGCGAGTAAGAGGATGGAGTGAGTTGTTTCTACTTTCAAATGTCCCAAGTCTTGCTTTAGGCATTTCAAAATCTATTTTTATGGCTTCATAAGACCCAGGACTAACATGGACAGATAAAAACTTACCTGAGTCAAGCATCTGTTCCTCACTGACCGCCACTGTTCTGTTGTAATGTAGTTGTCCATATCCAAATCAGGACCGCACTGGGTGGGGAGACAAGAGAGGTTATCATCAAGAAGTGTGCTGGTTGGAGAGAAATGAGATATGGAGACGGGGGATGGACAGAGAGACTTTGGAAATGATTGAGGAGAAAGAACAAAGGGGGGAAGTGTGAAGGCATTAGGTGAAGCAAAATACAGAGCGAAAGGAAGGTGGCCGGCCCAGACATGAGAAATCTCTGACTATCTGTCTTAATTTACCATTTTCTCATGCCTACAGCAGCTAATAACTAGCTATGGGCTCAAGCTTCAGGAATATTATCTGTCATACAGACATAATACAACTTGTGAAATCAGACATCATCTCATTACACGACATGAACGTGCAGTTTTTGCCACATTGAACTGCTGACACCTCAGGATTGGGAATGATGAACAAAGAAAAAAAAAAAAACCTCATTGGAGTTTCATACGACAGGATTCTTCTCTCCTGAGGGTTTCTGCTGGTTTCATCACTACTCATTAACTTACTCGCTCCCCTTTTTGCACTCCCGCTCTCTCTCCGGCATACACATGATGTATCCACACACACACTTCCTGCACAAACTGTCAGAAATCACAAGACATGCTGTTTCTTCTCCTTCTCTGATGATAATTTGCTCGCTACAAGGGGGGAAGTGCTTTTCACAACCCATCAGAAAATTAATTAGACAACGTAGCAAAGTCTCTTCTGAGGGGTAAGTCTCTTTTGAGGTTTCAGACAAAAGTATCAAAGGGAAAACAACCAGCCCTAGACAGGTTTTTGATGAAAACCCACACCTGTTTTGTTTTTTTTAATTGATTTTGTATTTTAGCAGTGTAGGTCCTCGGTGGGTTGCAGTTAGCTCACAGCAAGAGGGACCTGGCTTTGATTAAAGGTCACTGGTATTTGAATCTTGTCACCTGTGTTTCCACACCCTATACCGCCCACGGAAGAAGCTGAGGAGAAGTGCTGTGATTACATTGTAGTACAGAATGAGCCAGGATGTGGTCTTAAAAAGCAAGATTAAAAAGATTCTAGTGGTGGTAATGGTTAGTGGTGATAGTAGTCCCCAGTTTGAATCCAATAATAGCAAGTAGATTTATACAGAAATTATTATGTGCAGCTGCTTTTCTGCTCCTCAGCATTTTCCAATGTTTTCAGCTTCTCCATGAGCCTTTAAGCCATTCACTTCTGTAAATCACAATTACAGAGGCTGCCACCCAAGTGAATCATTAAGCTGAAGAGCAAGTAGCAGTGTGTACGTGAAGAGGCCGGATAATTGCTCTTGAACTGCTGGTGCATCAGTCGAAAACACTGCAAAATTGCATAATACGGCAAGGGCAAAAGTTAAAAATTACAAAGGCCAGGCAGAGGAAAAACTACATTAGAAAAGTAGACCCTCATCAAAACTGACTAAAAGACACTTAATGGGTAATTTGCTGAACAACACTCTTATGGCCACCATCAAGTTGAATCAACATCTCCTACAGTATAAACTAAAAAATGATCATTGCAAGACTCAGCAAATGGGCACCAGCAGTACTACTGTACAATAAGATGCTTTTCATCCACCCTCTGTATGTAGGGCTGCTGCAGGATCCATTTCAGCTTAGGCATTACACATGTTAGGCTCTGTATGTTAATGTAGGCTTTGATATGAGATGTACACCGATCAGCCACTGACAGTTGAAATGAATAACATTGACCATCTGGCTACAGTGCAATATTCTGCTGGGAAACCCTGGATCCTGGCCTTCATGTGGATGCCACTTGACACAAACCATCTGCCCAAACACCCTTGCAGACCAAGCACACCCCCCATGGCACCGACACACCCTGATGACATTGCCACACCAAAAAAAACTGCTCCGTAACAGCCCGAGGAACATGACAAAGAGCTTAAGGTCTTGACCTGGCCTCAAAATGCCCCAGATCCAAATCTGATTGAGCATCCATGGGACGTGCCCATCCATGGACTCCATCAGGGAGTGCTGTTGCCATGAGGGGGTTTACTTTGTCTGAAACAATGTTTGGGTGGGTTTTATGGGTCAAAGA
>JBBPCS010001210.1:0-15509 GCA_037974645.1 Hollardia meadi | reverse complement strand
CACACACACACACACACACACACACACACACACACACACACACACACACACACACACACACACACACACACGTAAATCAGGTCAGGCGGCTGTATATATTACCAACAATGTATTGGATTTTACAGTCGAATGAGTTACTTGGGCTGTTGTTTTGGGAAAGCAGAGGGGTCAAAGAGAAAGATAGAACCACAGATAGGGTTCCAACATTAAAATTACAAAAAGGGAAAATCAAACAACGGTGCCAGAGAGCAGAGGAGCAATTTCTATTTTACTGTGGTGCTGAAATGACTACTGATTTTAAGAAAAAATCAAAAAAAAGAAGGAAATGAGAAAATAAAGGCAGCTTTAGAGAACAAATCCTTTGAACACACTTTCATTATATCATTATTCTTTTTAGCAGTGCAGCAGTAGCGTCCCTGAGTCAGGTGCCTGTGGTGTAACTAAGCTGCACTCTTCAAAATCTGTTTCACCATTGGAGTCTGGCGGTTACAATTATAATTCCTCTATTTGCATTTCAGGTTTTTTGAAAAACTCTGCACAGAATATGGATGCTGATGTTTTTTGTGTTTTGTTTTGCTCTTTTCCTCTGATCAACTTCACTTAAGGGAATAAAAAAATCTAGCTCATGTTTTTCATGACTTATATTTCATATTTTCATATTTATCCATGAAACAGATTAAGCATTTCTAAACATTTCCTATTTTATATAAACAAATGTAGAGCATTGTGTAGCATTAGCAGAGGTATACAGTATGTACTCAGTGCTCTCTAAAATATGCTGTCAAAAGTATTTTTGATAAGTTTTCCTTCAACTTTACTCACCTTAGCCATTTGTGCTTAAGTCTGAGAATTTAATCTCAATATAGCATCACATAACAGTTGTTATAATTGTACTTGATATAGACAAATACATATTATGCAATGAAGCTAACATGGATACCACTGAAGGTGTTCAAACACCCTAGTATTAATGCTAATTAGCTTTAGCTCTGAGTCATGTGCTCCCGACTTTTCCCACAGGGAGCATTGTTTACACTGTGAAAATGTTTAATACGAGCTTATAGGTCATCTTAATCAATGTTAATAGCTTTAATACCATATTAGTAATGACACGAAGGCCCAGAGGCACATGCTCAGATAGGTGTTACTGACTAGGAGTGTTACAAGGAATGGATCTGATCAAAGGGCTTAAAAAGCAATTAAAGAGAACAGCTGACATTAGATGTCTAAATGACCGCTGGAAAATTTGAGCAAATATTCATTGAGACGCATGTGATTAGATAGTGGCACCCATTAATATTATAGCTTGATAAATGTCAATTATTAATTCTTCCATTAACTAATTTCGCTTCTCTTTCCACCTTTCCATTATTGTTATGCAGTTATTGCAAATGAATACTGCTAGACCTTGACTGATGTTGTGTGGAGAACAGTTAATTGGTGAAGTTTTGTTTTTTTAGTTTTTCCTGCTGTACCTATAGCCACACTGCTCTTTATCTTATCTTGACCGCTGTGAAACTTTTGATTTTTGTTTTAGCAAACATGCAAAATCATTTTATTTCAAAAGTCAGTCTAAAATTGGACAATATCACATTGTGATTTCTTCTTGAATCCCCCTCTTGTGTAGTTTTGGTTATTCCAAAGCATACAACATGTCATGCTGGGGGGAAAATGATTTTGAGTTTGACTGTACAGCACATACAAAGTCAATAATCAGGCAGGCAAGTATGTGCGTACAGTCTCTGACTATATGTTAGACTAGACGCAGGAAACAGAGAGTATTTGAGGTTGTCATCTATACTCTGACATGACAAATGCAGTGACCTGAAGGAGAATACTAGAAAAAAGTAATTGATCCAGAGTAACAGAACTTAAAATTTAACACACAGTATGTATCTGTATCCCACAGTGGCTGTAAAAGAACATTAAGTCTTGAGTGCATTTCATAACTGCAGTTTAAGACGCTGATATGCTTTTTAAGCACTATTACTGTGCTTCGAACAACATACTGCACAATATAATTGTTTGAATCTCCAGAGTTCCTTAACTAGAGATGTAGCAGTGGACAGGTTGCAGAACAGTTAATGCAGTTTTGTACAGAGTCACTAGAAGTGGAAAGGAAATGCACAGTAGTTTTTACATCAGTAAGCCCTCGCTTTCAAGAGATAAAGAAGATGAGAACAAGTCCACAGGCTTGGAGTCACACATGGCTAATGGAAACACACACCTCTGCATGAATGACTTTAGCAAGAGATGCCATGAGGGAGACAGAGCAACCGTGATGACTGCATAAAACATGTAAAAGGTGTAGTACACCTTTCATAAAATAATGATGATGTAGAGTAAAATACAGCCATTTATGCCACTTAGAGGATGCTTTCATTTAAAGGCATCCACCGTTAAGTAAGTTTATACACGTCGTAAGTCTTAATATGTGCCTCAACTGGAACAAATTAAACCATTGGGATTTGTTGCCTGAATAGTATGGAGCTGTATGCAGGTTAACAGTATGAGCATGTGATCCTTAACACACATTACAATCTTACCGTATGAGGTTTTTTTGCACATTTTACTTATAAAAAATTAGATTAGAAGAAATAATTTTTAAAAATGTACTCCAGTGCTGTTATTATCTTACTAAAATAAAATCTGTGTATTATTCTCTGATGTTAGGTTTGACTGAATTTGCCCTCAGCTCTCTTCACATGGAAGATGTCAAACACAGCCCACTTTGATCACTTTTATTAGCTAATGACACTGACGCTACCAAAAAAGGACCAGAGAAGCCCCAGGCACATTTTAATCCCCTAAGAAAAAAGGAAAGATTGGAATCTCTGAGCAGCCTGTGTGCAGAGGAGCCACACTCCTAATTGATCTTTTTGTGTCTTTTGGTGACCCAAAGGACACAAGGAGATCAATTAAGAATAAAGTTGTCAATACTGGGCTATATTATGAAACAGTAAATCTCTACATAACATCTCATTAGATGAAAAGGTCACTGTAAAAAATAAATTGTGTCATCAGTAATTACTCACTGCAGGCAAACGGTGCAATAGCAAAAGCTCCATTTGCCCTTTTGCAACATTTACAAATAAAAGTCAATGAATATTAGCCAGTGGAGTCTAATTAAACACAGTATGTAATCACACTAAAAAATTGGTGCACTATAACTTTTACATTAATAGTGTATGTTGGCTAAGTTAAATAAATAAATATGGTTTGTTTACATGTAAAAATAACACACTTCAGTCCAGTTCAGTTTGCTTTGTTCTCCATTTTTTTGTGATGTGTTTCTGGTGCAACTGCTCTTTTTTTTTTATAGGTTTTGCATCCCAAACAGGAGAGAACATTTTCTTTACATCTAGTGGAAGGTTTCACCTGCATATTGCACTCAGATACTATATACTATAATACTAAAAGCCAAAATACAAATGTTCAGTTGCTCATGTTTTCATCTTTTTATTACGTTTACGCATACATTCCAATAATATCTCCTTTACATTGCAATTGCCATATTAAAAAATCCTCTAAAATCCACCAAAACTCCTTGCTACCTCACTCACGTAACTACTTGTTGTTTGATAATGTGACAGTTTACCTGATTGTTTAGTCTTATTTATCATAAGTCTGGCTTATGTTGCATTTAATGTCCTAGTAGAAAATATACTCAGCGTTTGCAGCAAGAACAATCAATACATGTAACACTCTAGTGTTTCTAATCCTTGTGAGCGTTTCATAACAATAGTGTAACACTATACATCATCAATACTGCAGCACTACTTTGTACCATTGTAATGACCTAGCGGTTTTGTAGCTTGACAATATAACAGCAGTGAGTGAGTATTTGCTTAAGTATTACTTAAAGTGAGTGATTAGAGCAGCCGATCAGCGGTAAATAGAGATGCAAATGTTTAAAGGGTTTAAAGCTTACCACAACATGCAAATGATTTATTTTGCAACCTTAATGTGTGTGTTGAAAATCTTCTGCTTCCACTACAATACTTTCAAACTGTTGACAAGAATTTGTTACGTTACTATTTATCGAAGTGAAGGAAAAATGCATTAATTATGCAGTTATCTCATCTGCAGCAGTAGTTGTTAGAGTGGTGATGTATGTTTCTTTTTTCAACATTGTAATGCATGCTTACTGCTCTGTCAGCACTCATAGCTGTGTACTTTAAAATGAGAAATCAATAATCACTCTCCCCTCTGTATTTTATTTCGCTCACTCCCGACCTCTCCCTCGATCACTCTTTCTTTCCATGCCTCCTGTTTGCAGGTAGACACGTTTCGATGGGTGAGGCCCACTGATCCAGTCATCCCTACACATCCCCTCCACCCCTCACCCTGGCCCTCCCTAACGTTGCCTAAACTTCCTTCAACATGACGTCCACTAGCCAACTGCTGGGTTTAGCTGAGGAGGGGCTGAGGTGTGACCAGGAGATTGAGAGGAGATATGAGATTGTGCCTTCAGTGGTTTGCTCCATGTGTTGCCTCTTTGGAATCATCTACTGCTTCTTTGGTAAGTGATCATGTAGTCAAGCTTTGTTCATAAGGTCTGAGCTGGTACTCATTAAAATTTATCTGAAATGTTCTTGTGCATCAAAAGCAGCCACTGAAAATTGGGATTTCATTTAAAAGTTTGAAGCAGCTTTTACTGTGTTTTAGTATTTCAGAATTTCAGTATCTGGGCTTTAAGTCACGTGTTAAATATACAGCTTGCCACTTGTGCCTGCCATTGACAGCTGAAAATAGTACAATAGCTGCTTTGCTATTAGCGTAAGAGGTCTATGTGTCTTTTCATTCTAGTCTGTTTTGTCCTAATCAGTTGACATTCAAAGAAATAATTAAGCAAATTCTTCCATTTCATTTTGTTACCTTTGGACAGGCTAGTTATTTCCCTCAGTTTCTAGGCGTCATGCTAAGCTAAGCTAACCATCTCCTTGCTGTATATTTAACCTACGGAATGTTAAAGATCTCCTCATCTAACTGTCAGCAAGAAAGCAAATAAGCTTATTACTCAGTATGTTAAACAATTCATTTAACATTAGCTTAATAGAATAATTAAAAAATATATAGGCCTACATATCATCCATCAATACCTGTCATGGAATTTTTACCTGCTGTGCTTTGATGTTTAGTCATCTAGTAGCTACTCAGTGTACATTTACAAACATACTGTAAACTACTACAGTGCAAAACTGGAGATCCTGGGCATTCATTAGATAATCTAAAGAAAAACTACGTTATGATATGTTTCTTATATGTGTAAACACAAAGAAATAACTGGAAAGTGCTAATGAAGACAAAAAACCCTGAAATATACTGTTGATAATTTTCCTGTTATTGCTAGTTCATTCTACTCTGCTGGTGTGTGATATTATTGATTTAAGAGGAGTACATAGTGGCTGTCTTGTTACTGGCTATGTGAATCAATATTTAAATGTCATTCCTATAGAATAAGCTATTTTGGCCCTGATATCATACAGTATTTACTTTACTTACGTGATTAAGTTGAACTACACCATAGTACACTCACGGTCTGCTCATATGTTTTCTCAAATCCCTGAATCTCCATCACCACTTGAAAAACTGTTCATCATCAAACTGATACTCAACAGATTGGACTGCCTGCTGTTTTTTTTGTTTGTTTGTTTTTGAAAGAAAGAGACATGTTATCCTCTGCTGCTTATTCAAAGGCAAAATTCCAGTTTCTTTCTTTCATCTAAAAGTTGCAGCACCACTCCTGAAAGAAAAAACAAGCATAGATTTAGAAATCATAAATACCAAGCCTAACTGTATGTATGGTTAATGTTAAGACACAAAGTCCTGACTCAAGGCTAAATTTTGTGCCCAGTGTGTGACTGTGTTTGTTTGCACCGTAAGTATTAAGGGCTCAACCTAATGAGTTTGAATGTAAAGTCATTACAGGAATGTGTAATCAATAAACAATTAGAGAGAGAAAGAGATCTGCTCTAATTGTTACAGGCTTTTCACATTATAGACTTGTGCTTGTTGCTACAAAAATTATGGATTCAAAATTGGATTTCCACTTTGAATGTGACTAGCAAAATTGCAAAATGGTGCAATTCAGTGTATTGCCTTAGGTTGGCTTACAGTACATTTGTGTCATATTTTCTTGTAGTCATTTTCATCTTGCCATGGCTGTGTGAATTAATGATGTTTGTTTGCAAGGTGGAATAAAGGCACACAAGATCAAATGCACGCACACATTTTTTAATGTTCCTCTTAATTTTACTGGACAGTAGACCATGAAGAGACGCTTGACCACCAGGACGTGCTACAGATACTATTAAGTTGATTTACACGATCGTTCTAAAACATTTTAAGACAACATATTTTGAGCCGCGCACGTTATAAAAGATCGCACAGAAGCAGGTCGAAATGTGTGCAATTAAATTTTAATACAACACACAATCAGTGGCCACTGTTATGCAAACAATGACTAAAGTTTTTCTTGTATTTACAGTGATATCTTTTGATCAATTATCATTTGTTATATTACTTGACCACTGCTCATGAGCTCTTTTATGTAAACTAAAATGCATCCTGTAAAATCACATCCAACAACTGCCTAACACAAACAACAATATAGGCTACAGCTAAAAAAATAATCAGGGAAAAGAACAAGGTAAAGTTTCATGTAATACAAATGCAGAATTGTGTTACGTAGAAAATATATAGAATTATACTTTTGGGAAAGCAACCATGTTGTTTTTGGATGAATATTGATGCATGTTGAAGCTCTGAACAGGTGTGCGGCATACAAATAGACAGAGAGAGATTCACTGAAGCATACAGACTAGCATTAACATTCACTGTATATGTCCTGGTAAAGCATCAGCAGCATCAGTCCCCGCATTACAAATAGGCTGCCCGACAACTTTATTTTACAATGTTGACAGCATGCGAACAAGAGCATAGCAGTAGCCCTGAAACAAAATTGTTGGGTGGATAACAAATGTAGAGAACATTGCTATTTGTAGATCCTCTGGCAGAAAATGTCAAGTTTGCCCTTAGGGTGGTGCCAGACAAAAGATACCACTTTAATTGTACTTGTGAAACACTGCTAGCATGCACAAATTATTGTATTTAGAAAGCTGTGTTCACCATGTTCATCATACTGGCATGTTAATGTTTTCTGTATCTGCTCAATCAACATCAGCTCTGAATGTCTGTAGTTGAGAAAAACCTTTATAGAATCAAACTTATTAAAACATAAAACACACATGCTTCCAAAGAAAATTAACAGCATATCAAGAAGTTATTGTGCAATTTTACTTGAAATACTTTAGCTCCTGAGTCCTTCACCGTCTGTTGTCTATTTGTCTCTCTGTTTGACAGCATGCTCTGAGAAAAAGAGAAGATAAAGAGGTGCATCTCCACCCTCAGTGCCAGCTATTTCTCTATAACCAAGCAAAATCACTGTTCTGCAAATGAGACACACACTGTTGACGTCTTACAGAAACCCCACGTCCACATTTGAATAATTGAAGGGAAAAGACATTCCTGCTGGTTTTCAGCAGGGAAAATGATTCTCCCTGCTGATAGATGTGTGTAGCATGTGGTTTAGTCCCAGGTCTTGAGAGGAAAAGGTTAGCTGTCATTTATTTGACCCAGAAAAACAAGAGTTGCAGGAGAAATGATGAGTGATGTTATAGGAACAAGATGGATGAGGCAAAGGAAAAGTTGAGGGAGACAAAAGCTGAAACAGCCAGAGTGAACTGATGGGATGGAGGGTTTGATGGCTGGAAGAAAAGTAAGGGAAGCAACAAGGAACAAAAGAGGGAGAGGAAGGATAAGTAGAGGAGTAGAGTAGTGGAACAACAGGGGAATTAAAGGACCCAGGAAAGGATCGGTTCAAGAGAAGAAGAGAACGAAAATGGACCAAAAGAAAAGGAGCAGTCAGGGAGAGGCATGATATTTCATTGTTTATTCGTTAATTTATGGAGGCTATCTGAAATGGAAGAATAATGTCGGAAATTTGTGATGGCTAATGACCAATCACATGTTGAGATGCTTTGGAAATGCCCCAGTTACTCCATGTCAGACTTGTATTCATTCAGGCACTATGTTACAGAAGAAGCTGCGAAAAATACAGTGGTTTTCACCACACCTTTTATGTCAGGGCCTGGTGGGTGAAAGATAAGAACACGCACATAAATGAGGTATAGTCACGAGGGAGGAGCACGGACAGTGGGTTGGATGAGAGGAAGAGTATTGTTCGGCTCAGCTGTGCAATGCCTGATTACACAAAGATAACAATCTGATGTTGGTTCCCTCCGAGACACAGTCCAGTCAGACAGAGGAAGAAGTAGATGTAGAGCAAAAATAAAGGGAGACGCAAACATTAATAAACACAGAGGCATGGGTCAAGGACATTCTAACTGTTAATAATTCGAGCTTTAAATGCTTTGGTATCCTATTTTCCCTGTTTTTGTTGCAATAAAGACTAAAAAAGTGTGTGGGAGAGAAAAAAAAATAGAAAGCCAAGACAGGAGGGACCATACAATGGGTAAAGAAAAAAATAGAAGGAGAGCAGCTGTTCTATTCAGCAGGCCTGTTGACTAATGAATGTGGCTGACCTTTTGTAATACGATGATTATCATATTTTATAGCAGTTTAATAACGGTTTATAGTGACAGCTTATCTGCTCTTCCCATCATCTTCCAATCAGCAAATGCCTCTCTCTGTGCGGACATGCTGCTCCCTTACCCACAACAGGAGGGCGGCTGTTTTTATCATTTCGCTCTTCATTATGCCTATAATATGTTATCTTCACTGTTTATATATGATAACACCCTTTTATTTTTAAGAACTTCCTGTAAAACTGTGAAGCAATCTACACCAACAACATTGAGAAAACTATAGAACAGAAGCATGAAAAATGTTCATGAAAAAATACATGTACCACTGTCTAATAAGGCTTGCTTAATAAGGTTTTTAATAAGGCTATTACTAGTTAATAAATAATTTATTAATCCTTTGTATATGAGTCATAAACTGTTGGTAAGAACAATTTTCAAATTGGTGTAATTGTACAATCATCTATCAACTGAAGATTTAAAAGGTAATAAGTTCTTGACAAACTTGCTCTGCATGACATTTTCCAGGAAACATGAAAAGGAATAATACAGATAAAATGTATTCAGATAAAAAGCAAGACAGAAATAAAAAGCAGGTTATGATGGAGGATGATAAACATCAGCCAAATTTTATTTTTACAGCCACACAACCCCAAAATTTGTTTTTTGTTTTAAATGGTATATTAAACAACTAGAAAGCATAAACGTTTTTCTAAAATTAATTAAACCAGTAGTTACAATAACGCAGTCTGTGGTTGCAACTTATAAACCCTTTGCGTGCCGCATTATAAATGGTTCCCAAATACATATTCACCCTGTCATCATTTGTTAGTTTGTTTTTGTTGTTTTACACTGATCTTGGTATGTTTTTGGCAGTGAATTATGGTGTTGACTGATTAAGTCATCTATTTAGGTTATATTGATCCTAATATACCATTCAAAAGTGCTGCTTGTTAAATGTGTGTGTGTGTGTGTGTGCCAAGTCATATACCCGTTTGATTGTGTGTACTTCATTCTTTTGAATGTGTGTGTATATGTATATTCTTTATTACCAATTTTGAACTGTCTCTTAAGTCTCCCTCTGGTGTTCCTCTCTTTTTCAGGCTACAAGGACCATCTCATATATACTCACTGCTCACTCTCTTGCTGTTTGTAGTTCGATGTTGCCCTTGTAATGAGTTAGATTTTGATTTTAACAGGGGTTTCTGGTTGTTCACTCAGGCAGCAGTACACCATGTACACATGTTTGTGTGCTTGTAGTAGCCTCACAGTGGTCTGTTTTCTATCTCTCCTCCAGGCTATCGATGCTTCAAGGCAGTATTGTTCCTCACGGGCCTTATGTTTGGCTCTGTGGTCATCTTCATGCTGTGCTACAAGGAGAGGGTGATGGACACTCAGCTGAGCGTAGAGGCGTCAGTGGGCATCGGCCTGGGCATTGGGACCCTGTGTGGCCTGGTGACTATGTTGGTTCGCAGTGTGGGACTGTTTATGGTGGGCCTGCTTCTGGGCCTGCTGGTAGGAGTGGCTTCACTAGTGGTAAGGAGAAACTTTTGATTGTACATTATTTAGATTTATGTTCATTTGCATATAGAATTTAAGAAAAATATCAATAGGCACCTTAAAGAAAAGTGATAAAACTGCAGATGTAATAGAGTATTTTACATGTTCATGTAAATGAGCATTATAAACATTATTATTATTTATTTACATTGCACTATTTTCACTGGAAAGCCCTCTTGTGCCCAGTCACACCAGAAAGTGGCATGTGGTTGTGGTTATCTGTAAAATAATATGGGTTGTAGATTAACGTAAACAAGCTGTTAACTTGTAAATCTGTGCAATGACACTGTAATGTACTTTTATATTTTAACCACTTTTTCACAGCTTTAACCTAGAAATACATGTCCAGGAGATCCTGTAGAACCTAAGTTGAAATGGCATTAAAATAACGCCACAGTAATGGGAGACAACACATGAATTAGCCAGCGGAGTAGTCCATATGTCACTTGCTTTCTAGCTTGATCATTCAAGGTATTTGCAAAATAGTTAGCTTTCCAACTAAAAATCAGCACATTAGCAATTAAAGCATCCACTCAAAGTAATGTCATAACCAACAGCAATCCACACCATAAAGTCTTCAGGTTTGATTTTTAGTAGCAGGTATTAGCTGGAGCAATAGCTGCCTCCATTTTGAAAGAAGATGGTGATCTATACGCAAAGGTGCCTTTGCATGTCTACATTCTCCATAACTAAACTTAAAACTTGGGGATTTACTCTGCTGCTGATAACGATTCAATTCAAATCAACTTGTCATAAATGTTGATGTGACCAGGCCCTAATTCTACTGATTATAACAAATAATCCCAGTAAAGACTAACATTAAAAAATACCAACTGCCAAAGTAAAATGAACCCTCCCCTCTCCCCTCTTGAAGGTTATGGAAGAATTCTACCACCCCAGAACAGTGTGGGTTCCCCTGGGTATTCTCCTGGGCTCTGGGACGTTATTTGCCGTGCTCACTCTTCAGTGGCAGCGCTGCTTTGTCACCTTCTCCACCGCAACATTCGGCTCTGCCATCATCACGGTCACCGTGGATTACTTTATAGAGCTGTTTGCCTTGGTGCACTACATCTATGAGAGACTCAGGGTAGGTTCACCCGTCTGCTTTTGTGCTAATGCTATTAATTTATTTTAAGTCATCTTGAGGCATGCTTTTTCTCTGTGTGAGTGTCCTATATGTTAGAGGATGATTATGTGTGAACATTGCTGTGTCCCTGGATTTCATTATTGGGCTGTTTACCCTGGCCAGTGATTTTCGGGCGTGATTGTGTAAGAGTGAGAGACAGGCAGACAGCTGGGCAGATAAAATCTCCAATATTGACTACTTTATAGAGCAGTTAACACCACAAATTTAGACACTTCACCTTTGGGGGACAGCTTACAAAACTTTGTCAGGAGCTTAGCTTACGCTGCAGGTTGGAATTGAGATGGGTCAAAAGTTGATTAGGGTGTTTTTCCGAGACCAGGGAGGTGCATTATATACAGTATGTGTGTGGATGAGGAAAAGAAAGACAGAGTTGAGGGTGTAATTTCAGGCTGCCGTAGTAAAAGCAATACAGTCACTTTTCTACAATTAATTAAAAACCCAATTGTGGAAAAAATACCCAAATTGAAAATTAGAAGTGTGTTGTTTTTTGTTAACAAATTCAGTAAATTAAAGTCAAGGTTCATCATCACACTAACGCAAAAATCTTGTAAATTCAATATTACCATAAAAGAGATGCTGAAGAGATAGAAATAGTATTGCAAAATCCTGGTATACAGAATTTCTGCCTTGTCACAGCTTTGTCGTATTGCCCTGCAGGTTTTAACTCCAACCATTCACCTCAGCTCGTGCTTTCAATGATGGCATCTTTCCCTCTACATGAAGAAATGCTAATCAGTTAGTCTGTGAATCTTTATTTGGATTGAAAACTTTCAGAACCTCACCACACTTTATCTACTACCATAAAAGGTTAGATATAAGGTATACAGATGAGTGATGGATTAAAAGAAAAAGGAAACATAAAGTATCTTTGCATGAGGTTTTGGGCCATCACCACCCATCAGAATACTAATCAGCGATGAACGTTTCACGTTCTTCCAGCATCTATTCCCTCATTTGATGTTTTCATGATGGTGGTGCAGAGTGCACGTTGTTCTAAAATCTCCCACAGGTGTTCAGTTGGGTTGTGATCTGGTGACAACAATGACCATAGCACATTATTTGCATTATTTTCATACTCATCACACAACTCTCCAGTAATTGATTTCGGTCTTTCATTCAATATGTCATTGCCCATATTTGATTTGATTTGAAGTTAATCTACTTCTCATATGAAACCTTAACTTATTTTTTTACAGAGAATGAATAAGGAGCAATATTCAGAAACGCCCCCTTTTACATTTGTTTGCCAAGTTTTGTTGGACTAAACCAGACTTAAGCATGTGGACACGTGGTTTATTAGAACCTGTTTAAAATAGTCTTATTTTCAAGATTCACATTTTTCAACCAAACTATAGATGCTTGATATTGTTTTATTATGTTGGGTGCTTTTTGTGCAAGAATAGACTTCTCAAATAATTTTTAGATTTTTTGAAATTTAGTTAGAAATTAGTTATTTTGTATAGATTGATGGTTTAGCAAAATGAAATCATTCCATTAAAATTGTGCAATCTTTGTAGGTTGCACCAAAGAAGCCAGTGTGCTGGTTTACTTGGGTCATCTTGGGAGTGTGGCCTGTCCTGGCCTTCCTCGGAGTGCTGATCCAATGGAAAGTCACTGCAGAGGGATTTTCTCACACAGAGGGTGAGTGATGCTGCGTAGCACTAAGCCAATCAGCTATCCCGGGGCTCTTGCTAACTAGCCGAATGCTTCTAGCTCTCTCCACCTACACCGGACAAGCAAAACCAGAAATCTACCCAACCCTAGTTTTCACATTTCATGTAGAGCAACAAAGCTGAACACTCAAATTGAGATGCTTGTAGACAGAGCAAGTTGAATAAAGGAACGTCAGGGTACACAAACAGGCTTTCTCAGTAATTTGAAGTCTGTCCACAAGAGAGAACAAATGCAATATGGGTCAAAGGCAGGTGAGATCTTGCCACAGGTAGCAGATCGCAGGCAGATTTAAAGAAACAAGATACAGGCATGTAGGTACAGGCATCTAGCAGGGAACAATTGCTAAAGGGCTACTGAGGAGCTGAGGAGGGAACTGGGAGGTTTGCTGTTGGGTGTGGAGGTCAGGTGAGATGGAAAGGTGGGAACACACCAGAAACATTTTCTGGTTTGGGAAAATTCCACTAAACTTCAGGGTCTTATGGGAGGTGAAAATGTCTGAGGCTAAAATACAGAGACAAAGAACCTGTAACCAAGTCTTTAATTTCTTCCTTGGTGGAGGAATTTAATAAAACACTGATGAATTCATGGAAATGCACAAACACACATGTTGTGAATAAATAGTAAATTGTGTTTAACTACTGCTGAAATGGAGGTCAAACACAGCTTCTGCTCCAACCTGGAACTTGTAAATGCCCGATGGATATGCTCAGAAATGGCTGATTCAAGAGAGGCGGTGCTTGGCTCACCGTGTCTGGTTTAATGTAGGCCACAGCTGCAAGCTTCAGGCAAGGCTGGAGCAAACCTCTTGAATTTTCAATTTGTAGTATAGTTCAGTGAGAAGGATGAACTTTTACACATGCTGTGTAGTCCAGCCTTAAATTCAAATTGCAGTATTTGCAACCAATATCACCTAATAACATAGTCGCTATATGTTATTGAAGGAAGACTGCTGCTGCTGTGTCCACACTGTAGGAACTGTGTATTGTAACTGTGACATTTGATTAAGGATGGATTCAACCCAGTTTCATGTAATAAATGTGAAACTTCCAGGCAAAAATTCAGTCTCTAAGCACTTCAGGTGCACAGAATGATGATAAGCCTTGTTTCAGTATCGATCTCACAAAGGTCACTACAAGCCGATGCCATTTTATAAAGACTGACTAATCTATCCTAATGTTATTAAATATGCAGTTTTATTGGCAGCAATAGAAAACCATAACCATTATAAAGGCCGGAAACTGTGTGTGCGTGTGTGCGTGCGTGCGTGTAAGAGTCTGAATACACCAACTGTTGTCAGCAAAACGTGTTGACGGGAACAGCCTTACTGAAAGCAACCACAACATAGATAGCAAGATTGCACTCACATACACATACACACAGACAAACCGGGACAGAAATATGCTGGGGTATAGTCTCTCACTCACACATACACTAACAGGGAAATTGAAACACACATCTCAGTCATTCGTACATACACTGACGTTTGATCTTTGCTGGCGTATGACACGCAGAGTAGTCTCTTAGAAGAAGTCACACATGGCCTCAAATAATGGGATTAAACAGCCGGAAGCCATGGCTTCCAGTCAGAGGGTGTGGGCAAACAGATAGAGGAATCTTTTTGGTGCTATTTTGAAAACTGTGCAATTGCATTTGGGGGAAAAAGACCTAGAAAAGGACAGAGACATGAAGGAAAAATGGGCAGGCTAAAAGCTGGCTATACAAGAGGGAATGAATTCTTCAAGAATTCATGATGCACTGCTTTGTTTAAGGAAGTTACTAAAATGCCTTTATTACTCTTCATGTGACTACAAGGATAAAAACTGGTCCAATATGTATTGAAATATCCCTCACTACACCTGTTACCTCACAATAACTAATTACATTTAATGATTTTTTTTTTTCCCAAGGTCCCTCACAGCAGAAGTGATAAAATGACCAAAGGTATTTTTGTATCTACTGCATGTGTGTTGCGTGCATTTCATGCTTATTGCCAAAAACTTGAACTATGAATGTCATTGGAGTTCATGCTACCTAGTGATAAGAGCCAGGTCAGTAAGAGTCATTTTGGAATAGAAACCCTTTTAAATATATCTACACTGTATTTTGTAGTTTGTCTGTATCTTTACCTGCTGAAAGTGTCGTCTCTGGTGACAAGCCTTGTATAAACAGATAAAGGAAGATGGAGAGAGGCAGGGGTACTGGGGGAAGGGCGGGGGAGGGTGATAAACTGGGGCACAACAGTAAGCGAGGCACCCAAGTGGAGCAGTAATGAAAGTCATCTGTCCATCAACTGATTGAATCGCGTGAAATTAGCTTGCACGTTTCTTTTTTGTTTTGTTTGTTTGCATGTGTGGACAGTGATAGAGCACACATACATATCCACATACTTACATCAATGTCCTCACTCCCAAGATCTAAACCTCATAGTGGTCCCCACAAACATAGACATACAACACACACACACACACACACACACACACACACACACACACACACACACACACACACACACACACACACAC
>JBBPCS010001209.1:0-15509 GCA_037974645.1 Hollardia meadi | reverse complement strand
ATTTTGGTCCATATTGACATGATAGCATCATGCAGTTGCTGCAGATTTGTCGGCTGCACATCCATGATGTGAATCTCTCGTTCCACCACATCCCAAAGGTGCTCTATTGGATTGAGATCTGGTGACTGTGGAGGCCATTGGAGTTCAGTGAACTCATTGTCATGTTCAAGAAACCAGTTTGAGATGATGTGAGCTTTGTGACATGGTGCGTTACAAAAGAAACTCAAACAATGTTAACTTAATAAATTTACCAAATACAAACAAACCACATACTGTGATTTAAGCAAAAAAAGATGCTAATAATAATAATAATAATAAACAGAGTAAACTAGACACAGGTCATCCACATGGGATTACCAAGCGCATAATTCAATTTACACATGTAAGGGAGATACACCCCACTGTCTCACAGATAAAACAGCTTGTCATAAAACGGGCTAATGCCAGCACACAACAGGTATAAAACTCACGCAGGCAAAGCAGAGCCCATTAAAGGCGGACTGAGTCCGCTAGAGGCAAAACAAGGTCAGGTACAGGCAAAGCAGAGTTAGTTAAAGGCAAAACAAAGTCAGGTACAGGCAAAGCAGAGTTAGTTAAAGGCAAAACAAGGTCAGGTACAGGCAAAGCAGAGTCTGTTAAAGGCAAAACAAAGTCAGGTACAGGCAAAGCAGAGTTAGTTAAAGGCAAAACAAGGTCAGGTACAGGCAAAGCAGAGTCCGTTAAAAGCAAAACAAGGTCAGGTACAGGCAAAGCAGAGTCCGTTAAAGGCAAAACAAGGTCAGGTACAGGCAAAGCAGAGTCCATTAAAGGCAAAGCAGAGTGCGGTAAAGGCAAAGCAGAGTCCACATGCAACGTGATTCGAGTAGCCGCCGCAGCTCCGCAGTGCAGCCGCCAAACACCAGCCCCGACCCACAGTCCCGATCAGGTAGCGTCCAACAGCCCAGGAGAGGAGCCTGTATGCGTCTTTGCTACGGACCAGCGAGTGCCAACAGTGATCTGGAAAACGGGCCACTTCTTAGGGAGGAGAGCCCCCAAACCAGGAGATCTGCGACAACAGTGGAAGTCGGGGTAACCGGAAGTCGGAGTAACCGGAAGTGGGGTGCGCAATTGCCTTCTGTGAGAGAGAGAAAGCTTGGACCACAACTACCTGCCTTTATAGGATGCCAACGCACGGTGATTGGCTAATGATCACGGAGGACTAAATGAGTGAACGACAACAATAAAGGCCTGCATAGACCAGACAGATATACACCAAATCTCATTCAGCTACAACTTTTTTGTCGTCGTCAGACCATACAGTTTTTCAATGAAGAACTTGATCCCCTCCTCTGCCCGTGTGCTCCCACAGCTCATTTTTCGCTATTCTATTTTCCGGTTATGATGATAGTCTGCTTTCACTTCCTGTATTTGATCTGAAAGTAGGAAAAATGTTTTCACACTAGACACGAATCGAACCATGGTTCAGTTTGATCTGGACCGAGACCACCACTTTTTGTGGGACCAAAGACCGGCTTTTCCGGGCCAAGTGGGTTAGGTGTGAAAGCACCTGTTTGGTACATACATTTGGCAGTAGCCATCATCCTTAATGGAATGAGGCCTGCAAAGCAAGTTTTAGAAGACAGCTTGAGTTGTGCTGCTACACTCGATCACTCCAATGCAGTTTTACACGTCAGGCAGAAAATAGCAGTACTGCAAAGAGATATGGTGAGATTTGTTCTGTAAATCTGCACAAATTAAACACTAAAATTTTAAATGAATGAATGTAAAACTCATTAAAATTAGTGAAAATTAATAATGTTCCTCAATATTACAATATTTATAATACATCATATTTTGCATCCAGGAATTTAAGCACACAGAGGCAGACTTTAGCTCACACTGTGCTCTGTCTGGTGTATTGAGATGTTTGGCTTCTTGGACATTCTCATATGCATTTATAAGTACAGACATTTTTAAACTCCCTATAGTTTCCCATTGTTTCTTCTCTTGCTTTTAGTTTGCAGCAGCGAAACTTATGTTCACATTTCTGCGTTGCATCACTTGTACACTCTGACCCTGAATTTTTCCTGCAGGGACATTCTTATTGTCACTCCCTGCTCTCACTGTGCATAACTTTCAGTTCATTGGTGCAGTTAGCAAACAAGTCTTTACACAGCAAATAGCAACTCTGTAATACTTTGTACTGTAGTACTGTACTGACAATTAAGGACCTTAAAAAATAATTTCAAAGCACATCGTCATTTTCCAAAGTATTCAGATTTGTAGCTTGTGATTTCAACATGTATTTGTCCAAATATTCAGTGTGTCCAATATACACACTAAAGTGTGTAGTGGGATTTTATTTATGGAATCCTGCAAGATTTGACATCATTTGAAATGGACACTCACTGCTCCACTGACTGACCGCTGCTTTAACATTACAAGAAGGTCAATTTATGCCCATTACCTTGCTAATGGGGAAATTCTGGTTTCCAACAATTGGTTGGAGGACACAGAGTTTGAACCATGGCTGTGGCCCATCTCTTATTATGAAAATAATCATGAGGTGTACTGCTCTGTGTGTTGGAAGATGATTAGCACAGTCTAAACGGGGTAAATGCTCCCACGTGCTAAGTGCTAGCCACAAAGCTGCTATGGGACGCAGACAGCAAGGGCCAGATGGATGAAGCTGTGTAGATTAATGACTAAAATATGCATTCTTTTCATCAGATTTAGAAAACTGTACGCATGGCTGATTGTGTTTTATGAAGCTCAATCATTGCAGACACATGCGCAAGTTTCATTTCCACAAATGGATGTAGAAACATCTGTTAGCTTATACTGTGTCTGCTCCACCACTCATTAGATCAGTCAATGAGGAAAACGGCAAAGAAGAAAAAGTGCAATTGCCCGGGCCAGCAGTAAACAGACCCAGTGAGAGACAAGCTGGTAAACATAGTGGAGCAGCTAAAGAGCTGGATATTTTTCTCAGGAGTTGGTGAAGCTAAAAAGGGCTTGGATATTTGACATAAAAGTCACGCAGCTTTAAGCAAATATACTTGTATGCAAATCACATCATTTTTTTAAAACTATAATTCATTTAGTTCTTTCTTTTTTCTTCCATCACCAAAACTCAAAGGTGTGTGTTTAGGCGTGTGTGCTGAAAAGCTTGATTCATGCGTGCATATTTTAGGACGCTGGTGTGCGTATGTTGGCAGCGTCCGGACACACCCACCATGTGTGTCTAAGGGCAATAGAAAGCAGAAGTGGAAAGACTGCTGCTGCTACACACTCAGTCAGTCAGTGCTCAGGAACAGAGCAGCAGTGTGTTCCTGCTCTCAGCCATCCCACCCTCCTCACAACTCGCCTGAGAGCCTCCTTACTCATCTTCAGAACCTAACAGCAGCAGCAGACATGGTGCTCCACCACAAAGAGTTCACTACTGCAGGCAAGACAGCAGGCCTGCAGATTTGGAGGATCGAGAACCTGGAGCTGGTCACTGTGCCAGAGAGCCTTCATGGGAACTTTTACACCGGGGATGCTTATGTGATTCTCTACACTGTCAAACAGAAGGACACCTTTTTCTACCACCTCCACTACTGGCTGGGTAAGAGAGTAAAGCCCTGGAACTTCTTAATTGGGTCCATTTTTGTTTTGTCCTCATTAAAAATAAAGGAAATGAGTGATAATTGGATGTAATAACAGAGAAATCAGGGAAGTTTGTAAGATAGATAGATAGATAGATAGATAGATAGATAGATAGATAGATAGATAGCTTTTTCAGCTTCAGGAGTCTTTAGTGTTAACTTTTCTAGTTTGACTAATCAGCCAGTGATCTTTGGCATGCAGTGGCATAACAACAAACTGCTTTCACTTCCAAATATCAAAAGAAATACTACTTGAACCTGTATATGCATCAGTTATTTTCTATAAGTAGATCAGAAAAGACCACTTTTAGAATTGATGGTTGTTACTAAATATATTAATTATTTCAATTCCACACAAGAATAATTCAAGGTTTGTAATGTTTGTTCCAGTCTTAACATTCCCCATCGCTTCAACGAGCCAGTTGGATAGTATGGACTCTGTATTTCACCCGGGGACACACCTTACATCCTACGTCACACACAATGCTGCGTGCCAGATGCGTGTTCTCGCCGCCTCAAATTGGATTGTCTCGTCATTCGTAACTTCTAACCCTAACCAAACAACAACAGAAAACGTGTTAAATAAAAAATTGTTAAATACCTGCAAATATTGTGTTTACTTAGTCTAAAAATAAAAAGTCAATAATCCATTTATCCAACACAATTTGTCCCTTTTTATACAACACCACCGGACTTTCTAAAGGCTTTCTGGCAGAGGACTTCTTGTACAACCACCCAAATGGTCATATAAGGCAGACTATGACTTTCCATGTACATAGATGTGACAACTAATATAAAAATGATAGGAAAACAACAAGCACTCAGAGCATGGGCTGAGCATCCAGCAAAACCACGCCCACCCTTGGATAGCTTTCCAGTTGACTCCTTGCATGTGGTGTGATATGTGCCTTCGTAGCTCCTTTAAAAAGCACTGTGATCATTTACCGGTCAATCTGGGCTGTTCCAAACCCATCATGCCTCATCCAGCATCTGTGTGACCATTTCAGCTGTGTGTCCAGCAGCCTGTAACCAAATTCAGACTTTCCTTGTTAACCCCTATGCGTACGTGCATACGCAGACCAAAATACATGCTTTCAAACACAGTGGCACTGTGGCTGGGCGGTGGCCTCAGTGCTTAACTGTACAAGGGCTGAGACCCTAACAGCCGAGAGGACATTCACACACACACACACACACACACACACACACACACACACACACACACACACCAACAACAACACAATACAAGCAACACTAACACTGGACAGTATTATGGAAAAGTATTATTATTATTCAAATTGCTAAATTATTAAACAATTATTAAACTGTTAAATTAAGATTGTTATTAAGTTATTATTAAATTATATTATAAAAATATTCATTTGCAAATCAATTAAATGTTTATTATTCGTTTGCAAATTACTTCAAATAAATAAAAATAAATACAATGGAGTTTGAGAATTTTAGGCGGACAGGCAGCCAGTTTCGACAGGCATTCCCCCCAATGCCCATTGCCTATTTTTTTTTTCTTTTTAGCTTTTTTTTTAAAATCACATATTGATATCATCATTTGACTATCTATTTACATTGGTTTGTATATTACCATTTATTGTGCAACCACTGAAAAACTACCCAGTGTCAGTAGGATGACTTGTACTTTTGTTATATTGAGGATGTTGCTCCACTTTCTCTGGTCACCTATAGCTCTGGAGAGGTTTCGCACTCGTGGCCATAACCTCCCTTATGTCAAGACCCGCATCACACAGTTTCTGGATCGTGGTGCTGTGGAGGCCATGGTTGGTATCGTTTTTCTGAGTTCCTGCTTGCTTGCATATTCTTTGCAACAAGATGACTGATGCCTATTGGCTCTTGATTGTACCTGGAACACACAGCAAATTACACTGTTTTAACCTGTAGCATAGGTCATTGATAGCCGGGATATCCAGTAGACTACCCTACATAGTCATACAGATTTTTTTAATAACTCTATGGTACCCTAATCTTGGCCAAAATATAAACCTAGAGGCTTACTTCCCAAACAGAGTCGACACTGCAGATGACCGGGTCATTCCACCTAATGACCCGGGTTCCAGGATCGCCAGGCTGTTTGTACATGAATCTTCTTGTGCTCTTTATTTTTCTCATTGAAGACCAGTGTTTCATATTTCAGCACATTTTTCGTCTCTTTTGATGATGAATGACATGGGTTTTAGCTGTGGATTGCCCTCATTTCCCCTGCGCCTTAAGTGCAGTTAAATGTCAAACCACACTTTGTGTCCTAGCCCATCTGGAGTGTTGGGATCCAGCACCTTCTGTATGGCTTTGAAGTCGTCTTTGGATATTGGCACATGATTAACTGTTGTGTCGAGTCCTTTCATAATGCAGCAGAATACATTGTTGCCGGTTGTAAACTGTGTCTTTGAGGAGACAACACTGACAGAATTGTGTAAAAGAATTAGACGTCATTGTGGTTGTACACAGTTATACCATGGCTAACAAGCAAACAGATTGCTTGATCTGTTTGTAACCACATTCATAGAATTTGTCTTTGAAAGAACACAAAGACAGCCAAATAGCACAAAATTGTGCAAATACCAGCCATCAAGACTGGAAATATCTGAGAGACAGTTATGTAGAGGCCAAGAGAGGGCTTAAAGGCAGGACTAGCGCCTACATACCTGCTGTTATTTGGCTCTCTGACTTGATCAAGCATTGTGCCACTGAGGCAAAACCTCAAGAGAGGTAATGTTAACTATTAAGTCATTCAACTATAAAAAAAAAAAAAAAAAAAAAAGACTAGCCACCACAATCAATTCATGTAGCTACTGTAACAGGGGCAATCCCCTTTACCAAAATGCTAGGATTTGAATCTTAGACAGAGCACCTCAGCAAGAGAGAGAGGCAGCACACCAGGATGTGGTTGGAACAGTTTTTCTCAAACACGCCAACAGGGGACCGCAGTACTACAGAACTGCCCTGTTCTATGCTATACAGTAGACACTACCTAAAATACCACCCAGACTGAACAATGAAAAAAAGAAAAGAAACCAAGGAGACATGCAAGAAAACTAAATTTGCTTCAGTCCCCAAACAGTGTTGACATCACACACAGATCTAATAATAAAACAGCAGCAATTTACTTAAAACCTTCCCACTCCTGTTAAATTTGCCTCAACGCCTATCCAGGGCATACGCAAAGTAAATTAACTGTTTTTTTTAACCATTTGTTGTACGGGCATGTTTTGTTTTGTGGGAGGGGGGGATAACAACAATCGTACTTGATGTAATTAAGTAAAACTTACGGCCCACAGGTGGATTTTTAAGAGGAGTCCTTCTAATAAAAGGTTAATCAGAGAAATAAATAACTACCATAAACAGAATAAAATAACAGTGGCAGACTGGAGAAGCTAGGCTTTTTAAGTTACACCATAAAAACAAACATGGTACATTAAAATGCGTGCACGCTATTCAAAAGTGTCCGAGAGTGACCAGGCTGAAGCGACTGGACCCAGCAGAAACGCTCTCTTAACTGCAGGAGGAATTCTCTCTGCTGCTCACTAGCCCCTAATTCACAGAATCACCAGTACAAAACGTGTCCCATAATCTGATCAGAATTTGGCCCAGGATTAGTACAATACCACCAGGAGAAAGTCACGAAGCCTCTGCCTCGCTCTGGAACTCTTGACTGAAAGCACCAGCAGTCTTTTTGATGGAGACGCCGCCTGGTCTGCTGATTAACCCAATTTGCCACAGCTGTGATGGTTGCCTCCCACAGCTCGTCGGCAGACCCAGACAACAGGAAGAGAGAGAGTGCAGGTGATTAGTGGTTTATCACAGGTGCTTACACTACTACTTAGCAAGGTTGCTACTGACCATGGTGTGGCTAGCGGTTAGCAACATAGCTACAGTCTATAGTTTTCAATGTGGTTGGCGAGTGTACACATATGATTAATATGACATGAAATAATACAAATTTCATAGACAGTCCACAAACTGTGGAAGACTTTCTGATCATATCTTTGTCCAGTTTGTCCCTGCAGGCGACAATATACCAAACCAAATCAAACTGCAGTCTCGTCCGTTGCCTATGTCCTTGTCACGGTTTGTGCCAGAAACACTAGGAAAAGGGGGCGAGGCCCAAATGCAGACACCGGAGGCAGAGCTAGTACACTTAAACAGTTTATTTGCAACAAAAATCACAAGTTCACTGCCAATGAATGAAGTAATAGATTTTATGTATCAAGATGGAATGCAAGGGTGTAACACCTCCAACTGTCATGGAGGGTACATCCTGTTACAAATCTACAGATAAAGTCATTTTTTCCACCCCCCAAGAGACCAAATGTAAACTGTATGAGGTTGGAGGCAGCAGTCTGGGAGACACATCTCTCTAATTGCTGTTAGTGTTGGACAGTTGTTGTTAGTGAGGAGGAAATGCTGATTAATTTTGAATGACTTGTGTGCATGCTATAATCTGTGTGCCGCAAAGAAAAGTGGTATTATGAGACCTATTCTGTTCAGGAAATGAGATGCGATTACACAGCACATAAGAAATAACACCAAAGAGGCTCATTAGGAAAACGATTATTATTATATAAAATAAATATTGTTGTGATATTATGAGCAGTTTTTGCTGCATCTGTCAGCACACACTTTTATCTCGTGACTAAAAACTCTCCTCTGCTCAAGACACCACAAGTCTTTCATATATGAGCAGAAACCTTTTCTCTACAGAGAATTTTTTTTATTTTTTTATCATCATATAATATCATCATATGGAGAGAAACACATGTTGCATGATAGTTTCTGGTGTGAAGAGTCAGCCACGGAAATATCTGTATGAAAAGAAAGGGGTCAAAAATAGTCAAATTTATGTTTATTCATTTATGTTTTATTCAGTTTATACATCATCTACTCAAAACAAAAAGAGCTTAGTTTTTTTTCATCAATTGCATCCCACTCAATTGCATCCCTCTTTATACCCCCCTCCCACTAGACAAATAACCCACTATTGACTAAACCTCTTTCTTGGCTTATGGATCCCCTCCAAACTTGTATTAAAGCATTCATAAAATTCTCGAATATACTGTATGTCTGACATGGTTTTTGCAAAAATAAAATCCTATCTCTTCTCCTTCATTAAAAATTCCAGAATATATGAATATGCAAAAAAAAAATTTAATTTCACAAGTTTAACAAGTTTCCACATCCCACTTGTGCATGCTGAATATTGGACCAGCATTGGCTTCCAAACTATTTGCAATGTCACAATCATGCTTCAAGCAGTGAATGTGAAAACAGCCTTATTGTGTCAGACTCTGCACATACATCATTCTACACAGTGAACGTCAGACATTCAACTGGAGGAACAAGAAGAACAACACAGTTTAGACTGGAGGGGGGCTTTAAATTTACCATGTTGAAGGTTGTGCATGTTTATGTGAATGTCTTAACATAAGAAAACATTAAGATGTGAGTAAATAGGACCATGAAAGGAAAATAATAATGCATATATACTGTAAATACATTCTGTTTATGGGAACAGTCCTATTTCTCTCCAAACTCCCAAGAAAAATACTATTATATATTGAATGTAAGTGTAGTCAATTTCAGTTAATATTTAACACCAATTGCCTCAAATATAGTCCCTACTGGTGCTGCCTGTCGCACAATGTGAACCATGTGACCGTGTGGTGAAAAGATCAAAGTCTTATTTTCAATGGGTCTGCCCCACCCCCATTTGCTGTATAAATTGCCTTCTAAATGCATACATTATTCCAGTGATGAGCTAACACTAAGTACACACATTGTGTTGTGATCCATGAGCGTATGTCTTTCCTGCAGTGTTGAAACACTCCATTTCCTCTGAGAGTAGAAAGTCAATACAACTAAGATGTTAACTTGCTCTTAAACTCTGTCTCAGAATCCATCAGCATTAATCATTAACCATTAGGCATGCAAATGGACATCTCACATACTCCATGTGTCATGAAACTTCAAATAATTTGTATAAATTTTGCATAGAAAAAAATAATTCATACTAGAAAATTAAACAAGAAAAGGCTGGATGTTAAAAAGCTGACATTAAACTGCATTGCTGGGTTTCAAAGTTAATAACATCAGTATAAAAAGATGATGAATATTTTAAGGTTTGTTGAAAACCTGAAGCTAAACTGAATTGCTGGCTTTGATTTGTATGGAGATGCAGCTACAGGAGTATGAATTGTTGAAAAAGTGGGAAAGGGTCTATTTAGTATGAGTGGAATTTAAAAGGTACAATAAAAGTCACAATGATGATCTAAAAGATGTGGAACACTTTAAGTCAGGGGTTCTCAACCTTATGTGACTTAAGGCCCATTTCTGTCTACAGATTTCTGAGGACCACGTTCCCAAATTAATGAGAGAAAAATCATAACTTGACCAAAAAGCTAGCTAGTTCTGAGGGAACATTACATTAACATTTGGGAACTAACTGCATTGTTGGCTTGAAGGGATAGTTACATTTTTTTGAAATGGGGTTGTTTGAAGTACTTATCCATAGCCAGTTTATTACCTACAGTATATGGTTGTACAACCCCTGTTTAGAGAAGCAGACAGCCCACTGAAATCATTTTAGTTGCCTCCTACTTTGACAAAAAATGGCTTCAGTTTCCAAATGGAAATGGCTGTCTAACAGCAAGGTAACATGGTGAAAATAATCTAAACTGATATTGTTTTTTTTTTTGGTGGGCCTTTTGTGGCTAAAATCTATTTTGCTGCTAACCCTGTCCACAGCAGTGCTTAGCTTCTGTACCAGTACTCCTGTATGCTTCTCCAAACTGGGGTTGTGGCAGCCGCCATCTACTGTAGGTAATACACTACCTTATACAGCTCAACTAAAAAAAAAACCTGAACCATCCCCTTAAAAGTTGAATACTACTGGTAATTTATGAATGATGTAGAATATTTTAAGGTTGGTTGAAAACTCAAGTTATATTGAATTGCCAGTTTTCATTTGTGTAGCGAAACAGTTGAAGGTATATGAAAAATGGCAGGGAGCTAAACTGCATTGCTTAAATAATGGGTGGGAGCTAAACTGCATTGCTTAAATAATGGGTGGGAGCTAAACTGCATTGCTTCCCTAATACATACATAATACATGATGGAATGTTAAACATAAATAAGACTGGATAATATCACTGGCTAACCTTTTTTGACATATACTTATACTATTGAAAACACTCCAAGGACAATATAGCGAATGTTTTGAATTTAATGGCAGCAACATTTTTCAAACAAGTTGGGACAGGGGCAAGTTGTGGAATGCTCCAAAAACAGAATGTGATCATTTCTGATAATCCTTTTTGACATTCAATTCAAATGAAAACAGTACAAAGACAATATATTTCATGTTGTATCTCATCAACTTCATTGATTTTTGTAGATATATGCTTATTTGGAACATTCCACAGGTAAACAGATTAATTGGTAACAGGTGATATTATCATGATTGAGTATGAAAGGGGCTTCCTCGAAAGGCTCAGTCATACACAAGGATGAGGGGAGGTTCACAACTACACGGGCTCTGAAACACTCCATAAAACCGCTGTCGGCAAACACAGTTTGTTTGGACATGATTGCATTTTGTTTTTCTTTACGTTTTACACCGTGTCCCAGCATTTATGGAATCAGGTTGTGTCATATGCTATAAGTATATAGGTTGTAATTTAAGGCCCACTTATTATATAAATTTCACATTTTAGTCACACTTTATTTGTAGTGATTTATTTTATTCACAGCTTTGAGTAATGTTTCTTTCTTTTTATCCCTGCCACATTTCTTCTATGTCCTGGACTTCATCATGCCAATGCACTCTTGAAAAACTCTTAGAATCCCAGTTAAACTGTGTGACCAAGAAATCAAGTTTTGAAATATCTAGCTCTGTCTCTGTCTCTTCATCCCTATCCTAAATAACGCCTGGCCTCACTGGACTGCTGCTACTGCCAGCCTTATCTTTGTACACCGAGTTTGCCTTTGATATAATAAAATCAATATCAATAATAATGATGACTTGACCTTTGTTCAGAGAGATAGAGAGGGAAAGAGGACATCAGAAAAATACTGCCCTTCATCTTATGTTTATATTTTTTTAATGTCATGAATGACATTGTCTACAAATCTAGACAGCGAAACTGCTGTGAAAGGTGTAATATTTCTGGTATGATGTCAGTATGGCTTAAACAGGTAACTTTCACTCTCTAGCCTGAATTTGTAGATGACGAGCTGCTGCTCACGCAGGATGTGTATCCCTGGCGTAAGAAAGCTTTGTTTCTTGTTAATACAAAATTTAAGAAATCAGGGTTCTGTCCAAACTCAAAAATAATTTAATTACTTAAGCACACATATATGCATTAAATGGACATGGTGATTTCATGAACATGCCTGCAGGAAGAATAGTGGATGCAGCAGACATGGATACATCCGCAATTTTCAAGTGTCATTTGAAGTTCATTAAGGCCTGTGCTTGTTCTTCAAAGGAAAGGAGTGCAGCCAAGATGAGAGTACTGCTGCAGCCATCTTTAGTGTGCACCTGGATGACTACTTAGGTGGAAAACCGGTCCAGTACAGAGAACTGCAGGGGGTCGAGTCAACAGCCTTCACCAGCTACTTCAAGGGAGGGATCACTTACAAAGTATGGATCAGTTTCTTTTCAAAGTCTGAAAACTGAATCAATCGGCTTTTGCTGGACATCATGTCCAGACTTTAATTTTTTGAATTACTGTATAGTTCAACAAAACTAACAAACACTTCATGCGCAGCCACATTACACTATAAAGTGTTGAACAGATTAAACAACATCTAGATAATTTGGTAATCTTCAAACTTGTCTAAAACTGTAAAGCTTGTCCTGAGGGTGGCACTAGAGGAAAGGACATGGGGCTACAAATGAAAAAAAGGCTCATCTTCTTGGAAGCATGCACCTGTTTAGCACAATATAGCATCAGCCCATGAATCTAGTATACCCCTTTCACACAGGACAAAAAAAACCACCCACTAAAATCTGGCTTTTGTCTTCAGTGGGAAAGGGTACAATTGGCATTAATTCCCGGGTCAAATGACTCTCACAGTCACAGGTCTTTATCGGCTCCAGCTCTAATCGGCAGTGATGGAAACGTGACATCCAATTTAAACCCCTTTTCCAGCGCGATGCTATGTTGTACAGTATGTACTATGCTAATTCCAGATGTTGGCATGTAAATAGTATTTCATCTGTCTCCTCTGCAGCATTTGAACATACACCAATCAGCCCCAACATTAAAACCACTCACAATTGAAATGAATAACATTGACTACCTCGCTTAAGTGCAATATTCTGCTGGGAAACCCTGGATCCTGGCTTTCATGTGGATGCCAATTGACACAAACCATCTGCCCAAACACCCTTGCAGATCAAGCACACCCCTCAGGGCACCGGCACACCCCGATGACATTGGTCCCCCAGCAGGACAAAGCATGCTGCCACACCACAAAAACCTGCTCAGGAATAGCCCGAGGAACGTGACAAAGAGCTTAAATTCTCAACCTGGCCTCAAAATTCCCCAGATCCAAATCTGATTAAGCATCCATGGGACATGCCGATCCATGGATGCCATTGGGGAGTGCTGTTGCCATGAGGGCGTTTACTTTGTCTGAAACAATGTTTGGGAGGGTTTTATGGGTCAAAGAACATCCACATAAATACCAGAAGGTTTCCCACTAGAACATTGTACTGTAGCCATGATCAATGCCATTCACTTGATCTGTCAGTGGTTTTAATGTTGTGGCTGATCGGTGTAATTCAGTCACTGGCCTCAATGCTGCTTTCTACTGACGTCAAACTTTACACACCAGAAAAAGAAAAGGTTTTGGAGACAGTTTAAGTTGCCATTTTGGACTCAGGATGGCACTAGGGGAAAGATAATTGAAATTCCAAAATAAAATTGTTCATCCCCTGGGCAGCCTAAGTGTTCTCATTTAAAAATGAATGGTTATCTGTCCATACAACTTTTTGTCTGATGGTTGTGTTATCGGCAAAGTGAGATGTTAGCCAAACTGATAAAGAATTATACCCCAGGTGCCACAAATATTTACAGCTTATTCAGAAACAATCTGACCAGTAGTTGCTAAGATATCTTAACTCCGGACCAACATTTTGAACAGATACAGAAAAAGCACCAAAACTGTAAATATGACCCAATCAGTGAGGCGGATCTCTGTCATGGTGGATGTGCAACTGATTCTGTCATTATGGAAGGTATGATCAGCACTCCTCTGGATGTTTAGTTTAAGCTATTAAATTGAATTCCTGTGCCACCATTTCCATTATATTTGTTATGTATGGGTGAAAAAAATGTGGCCATTAGGATTGTTTTTTGAACTTGAGCTTGAATCTGTAATTAAGCTGTGACTTAATTAATTTAACTTGACACAGCTGGGTTTTTTTCCGTAAATCCTGTTGCAGCATTATACTTGGCCACAGGGAACAGTGACTCATGGGACAGAAGAAGAAGTTAGAGTCTAAAGTAAACAGAGGAATGGAAGAAGGTTGACAGTGTTCTCTGTCCCTCAGACAGGAGGTGTGGCCTCAGGTTTCCACCATGTGATCACCAATGACCTTTCAGCACAGCGACTACTCCACATCAAGGGCCGGCGGGTTGTCAGGGCCACCCAGGTTCCTTTAAACTGGTCCAGCTTCAACAGTGGAGACTGCTTCATCGTGGACCTCGGAGATGTAAGAACAGTATTTCTTGGCTATAAGTTTGCAGAGGGAGCTTTAAATCCAATTGATGTAGCATTAGACAAGTTTATATGTTGGCAGTAATTCCCTATCTGCCTGTGTGTTCACCAATTTCTAGAAAATCTATCAGTGGTGTGGATCCAAGTGTAACAAGTTTGAGCGCCTGAAGGCAGCACAGGTGGCCAGAGGTATCCGTGACAACGAGAGGAATGCCCGTGCCGAACTGGTGGTTGTAGAAGAGGGAAGTGAACCGTCCAAGTTAAGCGATGTGAGTCTCAACATATTCTGTCATAAGTTATTTTACAAATGCAGTTTTTGTTTTATCACAGGTGTTGTGTCACACAATGTGTCTGACTCAGATGTTTCTTCTTATTTTCAGTCCGAATAATATTAAATTGAATCACAGCCATCCTCTGGGGAGCATGAATATACTGTAAATTTCAATACCAAAAATCACAGCAAACAGGATGGTAGTTGTCAAGATATCTGTTGGTTCAACCAATGAACTGACCATCACATTGTCAGATCCTGCTGCTTTCATGACAGAGAAATAGCTAGGTCTAAATAATTATAACAGAGTTGCATGACTGAAAAAATATGTCAAAATTTGGGGAAATATGCTTATTCGCTTTTATTCTGTTAGTAAGTTGCTCAGTTGGATATTAATCTCATGTCTGTGTGTCGAGTACAGACCCGGAGTCAGGACGTAGTTAGAGCGTAAACTGGAGTCAGCTACCTGACTCTGTCCAAAATTCAATACACGTACCAACACCTCTGAAGCTTACTGATTAACATGTTTGCATTACAAACAGAAATGTAAAACAACACAGCAGTTTTGGGGTTTTATGGGGAGTTTATTAAACAACAGTGTATTCCCCCACCCAGCACCTCTGTGCAGTGTGTACAACTATAGTGGAGGATCACAGACATGGTTGGTTTTGGTACCAAACGTGATACTGTGAGAACACCACTTCGGGAAGATGTGTACAGCCACTGCACCTGCCTGCCAGGAGATAGAAGATTTTATTTATATAGCGCCAATTCACATCAAAAGTTATCTCATGACACTTAACATGTAGAGTAGGTCTAGACCACACTCTTTACTATTAGTTATTAATTATTAATTT
>JBBPCS010001208.1:0-15512 GCA_037974645.1 Hollardia meadi | reverse complement strand
TGTGTGTGTGTGTGTGTGTGTGTGTGTGTGTGTGTGTGTGTGTGTGTGTGTGTGTGTGTGTGTGTGTGTGATTTTCGGCTGGCCTCCTCCTCTATCACAACAGATAGTTTTACTGAGAGAGTCACTGTATCAGTAGTCACTGTGACCCAGATTTCTGCAGCCATGTTGGCTCCGCCGTTGTTGCCACGGTAACTGGATCAAATCGGTGGGTCCGTAGCGACTTGGAAAGTTGCTTCTAATAGATAATCCATCACAGTCGATGTGGATGACTTTATTTTTGTCAGTGTGGTGTTATCGCTGTGTGCTGAGGGCAGAGGCTACCCCTGTTGGTGCGTTCAAGGACGCTCCGACATTTAAGTGTCGGCTGATGAATGTAACAGTTTTAATGCAAGGAATGACTCAACTTCACTTCATTATCGTGTCCATGTTCTTTAACAGATCGTTTGAATCCTAAAAATATTGTGAAAGAAAAAATCTTTAGTGCTGGGATTGAGTTTTGTCGTTCAAACCTGTTAGAGCGCTCTTCTTGTTCTTCGCTTTAATATAACACTCACTCTGAACAAACACAAACACAGCTGCTGCAAGGGAAATTCCAGTGACGGTGTTGAAATGTGACTCATCTTAACTATGGAGCGTGTGTGTGGATGTCACAGAGGGGTGTGCTTTGTACAGCTGCTTTAATGTCTGGCCAAACATTTAAATAAACACACACACACTGAGTCGAGTCCAGTTTCTCTGACAGCATCTGCTGCAGTGACAACTGGAGGACAGACTCACTGTCCAGGTTTATCTGTAAAGGAACCTTTCATACAGACACAACTTTCTGTCTCGCTCTCTATCTCCAGATTTAAAAAGCAAAGTCGAAGCAGAAGTTTGTCTTTTGAGCCAAGAACTCTGACTGAAGCAAATGCTCAATATTTAATCTGAGATCAGCGCTGGTTTGTATAAAATGTCCAAGAAATGGACTTAAGAATGCTCCTAAAGTTTGACTTATAAGATAAAAAGTTTACGTTAGAAAGTAGGGGAAACTTAAACTATAAAGAAGCTAAAAGTAACTTGTGAGTGTGATTCTTTAGTGCTGACTGCAGTGACTCCTACGTGTTTGGAAAACAAAGACTATAATTATGCCAAAATGCCCTCCCTTAAATACTGATTCATCCAATAAGAGGGCTCCAGAGCTCACATATCCGAGCTGCATGCCAGCTTCATGCACACATGTGGTGCTCCTCCCCGTCTCTTCCTCACGTCTCGGTTTCTCCCAGCGGGGATGCAAGAGAGAGATGGACGGATGAAGGAAGGAACGTCATCAGTAACTCCAGCATCATTTTAAGGAGACTGCAATTACTCGTTACACACGGCACCTAAACTGTCTGTCCAAGATCAAACCAGAGAGCTGAATGATGAATAACACTGAAAGTGAATGCGTGCAGTTTTTTCAAATCCATAGAGCTGGAATTTTTTTTGTTGCCTGATATGTACTCAGCTGTATTAACATTAGTTCTATGTGTCAGCCAAACTATAAAAGGAAACTCTTGGATCAATATGCTCTTTTCATGCTGCTGCCTGTGCTTCCTGTCAGGTGATCCTGGTTTCGGCCAATAAGTTGACTCGTTACATCGAACCCTGTCAGCTGACGGACGATTTTGGAGGAAGTCTGGACTACGACCACAGCGACTGGCTCAACAAGAGACTGGTCACTATCTTATTTAAATAAATTGAATGAAAATGAAATATGAATGCATTTCATATTTTCATAGCTTAAAAATGGTTGTTGCCACGGTAACGCGGTACCAGGGTATAAGCATGTCTCTTTAAATTTGTCATTTGTTGCAGGTTTTTGAAAAGTTCACCAAGGAGTCGACATCACTGCTGGATGAGCTGTCGATTATCAATGAAAGTGACAAAAGCAGCTCGGTGGACAAGGACAAGTATGCACACACACACACTTACACACACTTACACACACTTACACACACACAGTCACAGTTTACTAAAAGTAGACAGATGAAATCCAGAGCTGTGTGTCCGTCTGTCCTCTGCAGATCAGCTGACTGTGTCCTCTTGCCATCCTTTGACCCTGAGACCGTCCTTCAGACCGGTAAATATCATCTCCTTTCGTTTAAGCCCCTTTCGTCAGATGTGCACGCTGTTATGTAAAACGTGTCTCATGTCTGAGACCGATTAAGAAACTGTCCCTGCAGCTCAACAGGGAAACACAAAGAGGGAGTTATATTATTAAAAGGCTGTGAGTTTGATTTGTCTACCGCTGTCATATTAGCTTCAGATAAACTTCTGAATACATCACAAAAAGAGGACTGAACATCTTGTCCCCCATCATGTATATTCACAGCGTATTAGGAAGGTTATGGCCAGTATGAACAGGAGGAGTGATTACAGCGAGCAAAACTTTGATTTTGTGTATATATGGACATCTGACTATTGTTTTAAGAGAGTAGTTCCCAAACTTTTTACATCAAGGACCCTTGAACTGACACAAATTAGACTACCATTTAATAAGATTTTGTCCCAGGGTCCCCCATCTGATATGAACTTTGCTTTGCACGACCAAAATAGTCATACATTCTCTCATTAATAATGTAATGATAATGAAAACAAATGATTCCTCTTTTTTGCTGGGGATCAAAGGAGGATTTTCCCCAACCAGCACCCTATTTTCAACTTTCTTACCTGCTCATTTACTGACTGTGCACACAACTACTGATCTGCGTTTCAGCTCTCACTTGTGGTCATGACTGAAAGAATAAAATTGTGGATCCAAATAGCCAAAATCAGTTTTCTTGGCAGACTGAAGTTCTCAGATACTTAATCTGCTGCCACCAAGACCTGGAGCTAAATAGACACTATGGATGGATGGATGATGTGTGGATGGATGGATGTCTGTGTGTGAAAGAGGTGAAAGGAGTCTTTGTTCGTGGTACCACCCTCCTCCATCTCCCAGCTCCTTTCGTAATGTAACGGCATGTACGCAAACACTGATGCATCATTGTTTTTAAAAGCTTTTATGACGGGCTTTTTAAATCTCAAACCTCCCCTCTCCCCTTCTCTCTTTCCGTCCGTCTGCAGGTCACGAGCTGCTGTCGGAGTTGCAGCAGCGGCGCTTTAACGGCTCTGAGGGAGGAGGAGGAGGAGGAGGACAGGGAGGTGAGGAGGGATGGATCAATGATGGGGTGTCATCTGTATTGTTATGTGCAGCACATGCGTGACCAGTAATCCACCGTGACCTCTGTTATGGCATCTCAACAGCCAGGTTCAAAACCAGAAGCGTGGAGGCTGTTATAGCTGCAGATGAATGTTTATAGCTGTGGAAGGACATGTTCAACTGTGACATGTATGTAACTATGTCCACATACATTTGGCGATGTAGTGTATCTTCTTCATGAGAAGCATGAGGGTTAGACCGATTATCGGCCTGGCTGTTATCGGATCCAATATTGAGCATGTTCAGATTATTTGGTATCATTTTTCTTTTTTGTCTGATTGCTGATAAAGTAAATGAATTTAAAAGTAATTCTTTATGATACTAATACTTAAAACATTGTATAAATAATCTGAATATACAAAGTAGTTAGTTACTAGAGTGATCAAGTAAATAAAGTGGAGTAAAAAATAAACAATATTTGCCTCCAAAATGTAGTGGAAGTATAAAGTAGCAGGAAATGGAAATACTCATGTTAAGTACAAGTACCTCAAAATGTACTTAAGTAAAGTACTTGAGTAAATTAATTACTCTACATTCCATCACTGGTTATTCTAAACTTTGATAGTGAAATTTTAATTTCGGTTTCCTTGATTACTAATAATCGGAATCGGTGTTGGCTTGAACAAAAACACACTGGTTGAATCTAAATCACTACAGAAAAAGGTACAAACACTAGTGATGTTGTTGCTATTTAAAAAAAAATTCTCATTAGGAATAAATGTGCATGTCTCTTTCATGGTGCCAGACTGTTAGACAAGGTATCAGCTGTGTATGGGACCGGAAATTTAACGCCCACAGTGAAGGTGCCTCACCAGCAGGCACCACCGGACTGTTTTAATGGTCTGAAATTAACCATTCCAGCTCCCACTTATACGATTAGAAATCCTGGAATATAACCCTGTATGTCTTCTGCCTTGAAACTCCAGGTCCAGCCTGGTGTCCCATGGAGGAGGAGCTGCTGGCTCAGCCTCAGGTGATGAAGCTGCTGGACTCGCTCAGGGAGCAGTACACCAGATACCAGGAGCTCTGCAGGCAGCGAAATAAACGCACCCAGCTCGACGAGATCCATGCCAAGGTCATGCAGGTAAAACACACACACACGGTTTTCGCTGATATTGAGGTTCAGGTGATTGTCGTTGCACCATGTGATGAAGCTCTCTATCAGTCACTACATATATTATATGAGTCTGAACAGTCATGGATGGAAACTGCAACTTCATTGGTGCGCAAGGCGGTCATTCTAGTTTCTCCCTGTTTCTAGTCTTGAGGCTAGGCTAACCGGCTACTAGCTGTAATTTCATATTTATCGGACAGCGTTTGAGAGGCATCAATCTCCTCATCTACAATAACTGAAGTTCAATAAATGAATGAGCATATGTCCCACATATATTCCCCTTATTTCTTTAATATTCACTTCTCCTCATACACCTTTTTCAGACTGCACAATACATATGAGTACAAATGAGTAAATATTCAGCGCACACTCACGCCTCTCTGTATTCACAGTCGTGCTGCAGTGTTGGTCTCCTCAGTCTTTAAAAGTCTCTTGTCCTGATCCTTTTCTCATCACGTCTTTGACCTTCTGACCCTCAGTGAAACGGTGTCAGCGAGCAGCTTCACTGCTCGTCAGCATTCGAGTAGAAGTTGACTGTACTGTGGTTACTGGGGTCCCTGTAGCCGCAGGGGCTGATGGGTAAGACCACTGTCTTGGAAAAGGGCCTAGGGTTGCCGTGGTAACCACAACATGTCGGTCACTAGCCTGGAGGATTTGAGGTGGGGGTTGGCCTATTTCTGGATCGAACTCTGTGTGTGTGTGTGTTAGCTCTTTACGACATCACTGACCTGATAAATACAATTAAATCATGATTCTGACAAACAGACATCTGGACAGACTGTTCCAGATGTGACTGTACTGTATAGTACTATGGTGAGCGTTTCAACTTCAACTCGTCGCAAGTCATGATCACTATATATAATTTTAAGCTTTTTAAAAATCTAATATATATCTAATATATATATTCTATTTTATAAAAATAGAAAATAAAACAAAGCATTTGGTGATTAGTACCAAAGAAGGCACACTCAAGAGTTTCCAAATGTGGCTGCAGGTTGTGAATATTGTAGAAAATACAAATATTTTAATTAAATAGTTAAATAAAATGAGTAATAATAATTTTAAAAAAAACATTAAAAAAGACACACAATGGCTTCAGTCATCGTGGGGGACGAAGGCCTCATTCAGTAGGCGATTAGAGCAGGGTTGGGAGGCGGTGTGGGAGGACATAACTGGGAGAGCTCCCAGCTCCCAGGAACAACTCTTCCAGAGAGGCTTTCTCCCTCCACAACTGCTGGTGCAGTCTCCTGGCAGCGCGATGTTGTTTGAGGCACCGTGTGAACAACAACAGTCTGATCGGCGGCTTATGTGATTGGTTACTGCAGCATGACATCAGATTGTGTTTCTCCAAAAGTTGAGTCTGTTTCAACTTTTCGCTGCAGGGTGCTGTGTGTTTTCTTTTTGTCATCCACACTGCTGCAGCCTAAACGCACCACCCACACCCGAAATGAATGGGAGGACTGGTATTTTCGCCCCAACACCTTAACTCCCAACCCTCATTATGCTTCAGCTTGTAGACATCCATTTTTAGCTGACTTTACTGTAATATATAAATATATTTGTGTTGCCAAAAGCTTATCAAAGAAAATATGAAGGGGATACAAAAAGGAAAAGTAATCTTGATGTAAATGTATAAGAAAACATTCATGTAAACCAACCATAAAAGAAAATCTTGATGATGTGATATCATGTTTGAACTCCATCCTGACGTAGAGCCTGAGAGCCCCCTGGTGGTGGCTCTGCTGCACTGCAGCTGAGAGACTTGCAGAGACTGAAAGAGATCCTCTCAAGCAACAACATGTCTCTCAGCAGGTCTTGTTCACAGCAGACATTTTGACAAGCCACAGTAGGAAAAGTGCAGGAAGAGTTTCATGTCCATCCAATCCATGCAAGTGCTCCAACTTCAGCTAACACTTCTATTGAGAAAATGAATGGGACTTTCACTGCTAGGAACCAGCAATTCCTCCTTTTCCCTCTACAGGAGATCACTAAGTCTGTATTTTTCTTTCTCTTTCTCTGTATCTCAGGTGGTCACATGGCTTCAGGGTCCGGGTTCAGAACTGTTGAAGACCCAGCAGGAGATCGGAGACTCGATGCGAGCGGCTCAGGCCCTGCAGCAGAAACATGAGGAGATTGAGAGCCAGCACAGTGTAATGCAACACACAAACACACACACACGTGGTCATGTGATTAGAGACAAACTGATGAATCATCTCCGACTGTAAAAAGGTGAAAGGACTGCAGAACCAAACTCTCTCTTTATGCATTTCACGTGACACTTTCATGACCTGATCACGCTCAGAGCTGTGAGAACAGTATCATCAATTCATCGTCTGCACATGTTGATTTGAAAAGAACTAAACGTTTAAGAGGGACTGAGAATAGTGATGTAATCTAGGTGTTGTAGACTAAGACTTGGATTAAACAAACAAGCCTAAAGGTGTTAATTACTGCTGTCTCCCTGTTTCCAGTCTTTATGCTAAGCTAAGCTAACAGCTCCCTAAGTTTAGCTTCATACTTAACACTATGAGAGTGGTATTTATCATCTTATCTAACTCTTTGGCAACAAAGACAATAAACATATTTTCCAACTTGTCAAACTTTTAAAATAACCGCTACCTCAGCTCTTAAAGTTTGTGTCAGTGCACTACGGAGAGCAAATCCATTTTAACACTGGTGGTAAATGTGAAGATTGGCTATTCTGTCTGTGTGTGACTACAGGAGTGGTTTGCAGTGTACGTGGAGTTGAACCAGCAGATTGCCGCCTTGCTCAGTGCCGGGGAGGAGGAGGATGTGGTGGAGCTAAAGGCGCTGCAGCAGCAGCTGAGCGACGTCTGCTACAGGCAGGCGGCTCAGCTCGAGGGCCGACAGAACACCCTGCAGGCAGCGCAGGGCTTCCACAGCACCACACAGGAGGTAACACACACATACACACACACAGGCCACAGAAAGTGCCGGGCCTCTGAAAAAGTCCTCCTCAAATCTGCTTTACTCATATCTATGCATGCATAGAGCTTGCCTAGTAACGTTAGCTCTAGTGTTAGCTTCCTGACTATCTTCCATTTGCTCTCAAACTAAAAACTTCAAGCAGAAGATTCCAGGATGAAGCTTGCTGGGGGGGGGGGGGGCGGGGGTGGCACGAAAACAAAAATGTGAAAGTGTCTGTGATTTATTCTGAACAATCAAAGCTCTGTGTCCGTCTCTGCAGTTGTCTCAGCAGCTGGACGGTCTACTGGGCATGCTCTGTGCTGACGTGGCTCCAGCTGACGGAGCTTCAATTCAACAAAACCTAAAACTGTTGGAGGAGAAGCTGCAGACTGTCGGTTCGTGCTCTCAATGACAAATCTTGTAAATTGTTTCTAAAAATTAAATGGTGGGTGTATTCCAAGTTCCTCTCTTGTCACTAACCGTCTCCTCTCCTTGCAGAGGCAGGTCTGGCTTCTCTGCGTCAGAAGGGGGCGCTGTTGCTGGAGCAGATGTGCAGCCAGCAGCCGTGGCCTCTGGAAGAAACCGAGAGTCCAGCTGGAGAACAGCAGGACAACGTTCAGCACATCCAGGCTGTCATGGAGGAGATGCAGCTCCGTAAGCAGAGGTGACCATCTTGTTCTTTTTTCTTTTCACTTCCACACTTTCACATTAATGATGCAATGAGCATTGCAGCCATTAGGGGGCAGTAGCAGTGACTGTGAAAGAAGCCTTTAACAGTGTGTGTGTGTGTTGCAGGTGTGAAGACATGGTGGATGTGAGGAGGCTGAAGATGCTACAGATGGTTCAATTGTTCAAATGTGAAGAAGACGCTTTACAGGTAGGACACACAACATCAACAACAACACAGAAATAAACAACAATACTTCCTGTATTAATGAGATGATGATTTGTGTGTGTGTGTGTGTGTGTGTGTGTGTGTGTGTGTGTTCAGGCAGTGGAGTGGCTTGGGGAGCTGTTGGACGCCCTGTTGAAGACTCATGTCAGATTGGGCGATGATGCTCAGGAGACCAGGACCATGTTGGACAAACACAGGAAGTTTGTGGACGTTGCTCAGGTGAGAGATTTCCAGATTAATCAGTCATTAGATGGATTGTCAATGTCAAAAAAATTGATGAGAATAAAAATAAACAGCTGACTTGCAAAAGTCCTCAGTGTTGAATGGCCGTCTAATAAGACATCAGAGGCCCTCTGGATTTATTAAATCACGGTTAAGCCTTCTCAGAAGAGCAACATAGTATAACACACTTGCAGCGAAGGGAAAAAAAAGATGAGAATAGCTTTAAATGGCAGTTCACATCCACCGTTAACATGAAACAAGTTTACTAAATGGTTAATTATAGTGGCTGAATAAAGAGAGTAAGGAATGACTACATCTTTGTGTAAATTAAGTCTTTGGGAGAAAAAAACCCAATTTTTGCAATCTAGCATGCCTTCCCTGGCGCCATGCTGCTAGCATGGCTAAACATTTAAAGCCATCAACTTTTTTAAAAAAAAGGGATGAAATCATTCTGAAAACAGAAGTATGACAGACTGACAATAACTCCATCTCTCTGTTTGTCTTCGTTCTTGACTTTTCCTTCAGAGCACCTATGACTACGGCCGTCAGCTGCTGCAGGCGACCGTCGTCCTCTGCCAGTCACTGCGCTGTACGACGCGCTCGTCTGGAGACACTCTGCCGCGACTCAACCGAGTCTGGAAACAGTTCACCGTCAGCACCGAAGAGAGACAACAGAGACTGGAGCTGGCTCTGAACTTCCACACCGCTGCTGAAAAAGTGAGAGAACACTGACCCTTGGAAGACCTTTGCACCGACACGGACACTGAAAGTCTACATTTGCCTTCACTGCATGTGTTTGTTTGTTTTTTTTACTGTATTTCAGGTGTTACAACAGGAATGTGTGGATGTAGAGTCTCTGGATGATGTCGACTCTTCAGGAAAAACTCTGCTGGACAGACTGACCGCGCCTGTTATCTTCCCTGATGGGTACGCACTAGTCACTATGGAGGCCATTTTCTGGGGACCCTCACCTTAAATATAACCACTAACCCCCAGTCTTATTAGCACCTTTTAAGTTGTTACGGTGAACTTGCTAGCAGTTACACATCCAGAACATACACGGGGCAACATTGTCAGTCGATTATAGCTGCTTTTAACTGTAAGTTCAATGATTGACAGCTGTTAGTCCCCATATGGTAGGTATGTTGTCAGGTTCCCATATTGTGATATATGCAAGTACACAAAAACACACACACACACACACACGTCATATAATCAAACTCCTACCTCGCAGTAATGTTTGATGTCGTTTCAGGACCGAGCAGTACTTTGGGAGTCCCACTGAAACGGCGGCGGCAGCGGAGGGTGTCAGAGAGCGCCTCCTGCTGGTGGAGGAGCGGCGGCTGCAGCTGCAGGAAGCGGGGCTTCTTAATGAGGGGGAGGAGGAGGAGGAGGAGGAGGAGGTTCTAAACGGGCAGGAGGCACGACTAGATGTTATTGGAGAGGAACTGAGTGAGAAAGAGGAGGAAGAGGAGGAGGAGGCGGGGCAACAGGATGAAGACTTGGAAAGGGCGACGCAGGATTGCTAATGGATCGCTGATGACGTTAAACCGAGCAGCCTTAATAAAGCTTGTTAACGAAGGGCTGCGGATTAATTTCCACCGAAACCTCTGATCTGTTTTCCCCGGGACAGGAAAGCCCTCGGTTGGTTGCTTCCGTTCCGTTCCGTTATTCTCACTGATGGTATTTCTTTATAATAAGACTACATTTCCCATCAGCCTCACTGCTTAGAGAAGATAAACATGTTTGAGGTGATTTCTGTGAAACAGAAACTGCGACATCTTTACCACCGCTGGCTCTGGAAGAACAGATGATGACAGATTTCCTTCCGAACGTGACCCGCTCCATCACAAATGTAACATACTGGAAATATTTACTAGAATTATTAATATTCATGCCTCCGGATGCTCTTTTGACAACGACGGACTGTAAAATAATCAGTTTGGATAAGAAATACTCCTAATGTACGTCTAACGCCACCTCCTCGTTCCCAGCGTGCCGCTCGTTTGGCTAAGTGGGCGGGGCTTCTATGGTGCTAACATGGCTACCAAGGTTTGTGTCTGCCTTGTGCAACTTCCCACTAGAGGAAGAACGTCAAATAAAAGGGGGAGCTAACCCAGCAGAAAAGTAAATCCAAATTTTAGATTTGTGCTCACAATTTAATAATTTGTGCTCATTATTTAGCTTATATTTCACAGGATATAATGGCACCAATGGTGTTCACTGAGAAGGCAAAATATTTAATATATTGAGAGCACAAAGTAATTGTGAGAGCACGAAATACTAGGTTTTACTAGATAATTACTTTTTCGACACCTCCTGGGCTCTGTGTTTTGGCAATTGCAGATTTGTCCAAATAAATACAAAAGTGGAAATACACACCGAGAGATAAATTGATTTGCCCTTTTTTTTTTTTTTTTAGCTCAATGGATGTTTCTAAGTGAAAGTCTTTGAGACTTGAAGTCAACACAGTGGTAACATGAATGCATCATGACGCTCCGCCGCCCTGCTCTAAAGAAACCCCCGTCTTCATGACAGAAATCAAACTGTGCAGCTTAATCTGGTCCAAACCAACTAAACTTTGTCTGAGGGGACCTCTGACAGACTAGTGAGCAGACTGGGAGCACTGGTGGTCATTTATCAACATGGTGACATCAGAACAGGACAGATTCTTTTTTTATTTATTTATTTCTTCTTCTTTTTTTTCTTTTTTTTTTAAAGGAAACCTTGATGTAATTGATTGGTGGTTTTGACCAATAACTGCTGCTGTAAGTGTAACCGCTAAATGCTGCTTCTTGCATCGTCCTCTCCATCCAATGACCTACATTACACAATGACATCAGTATGACAACCTCCTCTAAATAAAGAAGTGTTTTGAAGTTGCTGTCTGAGGTGAGGGATTTATTTGTATGCTTTTTTTTTTGACAGAAAATTGTTACATCATCAAATGAAACATTGAGAGACTAACACACAACAGAGTAATTCTAAAACAATCGTATAGTTGATGTGCAGGCCTGACAGAGCATCGCCCAAGTTACCAGCTTAGTTTACATGCACTTGTTGCACATGTTAGTCTGCTTGCTTGCTGTAATCTGGTGGTTTAAATGTTATTTATTAAAGATACTTGGTTAATTACTTGCCCACATAATCAGCCAGTCACTCATTCTAAATCAAAAACAGAACTACTGTATAGTTTTCAAATAAAGTTTATTTAAAAATGTTTTTTCCCCACTTCTACATTAACTGTTTATACACAGAAATATTTGAATGTATTCTGTTGTTCTTTAAATAGATAAATAATACCTTATATGCTGACATTTGTACACATATTATATAACCCAGTAGCAGCATTGTTCCCTTTGTATGCTGTTTCTCTAATGTAGAACAGGTGACATACCCTTACACCTAAACTCATATGACTGTCAGTCATTTCAAGGCCTCTGTCAACATACATATTTATATTTATATGCCCAAGACAAGTAACCTTGTGAAGAAGTATTTTTGCCACCATCCAGGAGCCAGAGTGGATGCATTGATGTGGTGTTGAAGTTGATGGAGCAGCAAAAGAGCTGAGGTGACACAAGCTGATGGAAGTCTTTAAAGTGTTCGTTAAGAGTGAGGGTCATCACCGGGTCTCCTTGTCCAAAAGGTCTTTGGCCTCGTTGATCTTTGCTGCGAGATACGGTGACCCGCCTGCGCGCGCGCACACACACACACACACACACACACACACACACAGGTTTTAGTTCTGTGGTCACTCCTTTAGCACTCGACCATCCACGTTTTTTAAACATTTCACAATAATACTCGATTCCGTACAAATGCTCACCCAACTTTTCACACCTTTCACCATGTGTGTTGATAACTACACCCAAAACATCCACAAGCTTTTCAATGACTGAAGTTAGGGCTGGGTGACTGGCTGTAAGTATGGTGAGGGGTTGACAAACAGTGTCAGTGTTTAAATGAGGAATTGGGCATAAAACCTTTATTATAAAGAACAATAAATAAATAACCCCTCTCTGATGACATGTCTAGGCTACTTATTGATTTCTTTCTTCATTGTGTGCATTTAAAAAATGGGCTACAGCCGTTTATATTGTATTATGTGATCACCAAATGCCATATTGTCTATTTTTTAAATAACAGGCTATCCTGTACAATTACAAATAGTCATAATCAGATACTTTAATTATGCATGAACATAAGTTTCAGCACAGACAGGGCAGGATATGTGACTATTTATGTGTACATGTCACATTTTATGTCAATGTGGTGAACTGAGACTGGTAACATAGCCAAACTTCATCTGTGACATTATTTACTAAAAATAACATATGTGCACATGTTGAAACAACCTGAGTTTTTTAAGCTTTTGACTTTTTACACATCATGAAAAAAAAATAACTACAATAATAATAATCTTCTAGTCATCTGCCTTTCGTCTTTCTCATTTTGAAGGTCAGAGTTTGAGCTTACCTTTATCTGGATGGTTCAGGACCATGATCCTCCGATGGGCCTCGCGTACCTTGACCTTAGTGCTGACTGGGCTGGACATAAAATAAATAATACATACATGTGAGCAATCATCACTTTTTTAAGCAATGAGAGGCACACACTGAAGGACTCTACATACGGGTTAACAGATAACACTTTAGAAATATTTACCACAACATATTCTATTACCTGATGCCAAGAATGAGGCTGGCCTCTCGTTTGGACATCTTCTGTTCAAAACCTCCTTTGTAATATGATGAGAAAGCCTGTGGTGACAGAAGGATTAGAGCATTGATTGTCAATAGTCTTGATGCGAGGATGTATGATTTTTTTCTGGTTTAGGCTAAAGATATGGACTCACTTACCAACGAGGTAAATAATAATAAATAAGAATTATGTGATACATCAAGTTTAGCAGAATAGGACTGGATATGGCCGCCACATGAGATGTATAGGAGGTTGATTAAATACTCACTGCTGTGGGCATCTTCTTGACAGTTTCAGAGAACACTTGTCCAAGAGGCTTCCACAGCTGGAATGCATAGCGACCTGTGGATCATACACTTACATTAAACAGCTCCAAACAAACACATTTCTAAATGAAAAGGGAGCAGCAAAAAGCAAAGCAGAAATCCGTAAAGAGACTTTTTCTCTCTGAATTGAAGTGAATGTAAAAAAAATAATAATCAGGCAGGCGGAGTATCAGCTTTAGCAATCTGACTGAGTAAAGAAAACACCTGAAAAGGAATAATGCACATGCACAAGATAATATTTGCCAAGTTAATATCATCTCATATCTTACCTGCAAAACCTGCAGCAGCCACACCAAGACCGACAGCAATCAGAGTCCCTCCCTGTCACCAAAAACACAAACGTCCAGCAGTTACCACACTGGATAAATGAGTCATATGACACAGCTACTTGAAATTTGTATAGCAATTTCTTCAGTATGCCCTTTGGAGAAAGCAGCAAACCAATCTCCACTAAAAATAACTGTTTGATAACCGTTTGGGTTAGAGTTTTTTTGTTTTTCCCCCCCAAATGTTTCAATCCCAGTCAGCTCATCGTCTTGTGAAATAATTTCTACATCAGCAACCTGTGTGTATGTGCAGAATAACATCCTCTGATGTTGGCATTACAATGTCACAAAGATGTGCAAGCAAGGTAACGTGGAGATAGCTACAGTATGTGTCAAAACATTTTGGCTGCATGTGATAAGAGGCCATGACATTGTCCTTTTCATCTGCAATAGAATTTGAATTTGCATCCATAAGTAATATATAATAATGTTATTTCATTAGGTACTAATTAGCTTACTGGTAGATGATAAGTAAGCGCTTATTTTCCTCTATCCAGTGGTTTGATGTCACGTTAACGCAACGTTAGCTATCGGGACATCAAAACCCAAAGATTGATGTTGTCTATAATAAAAGAGCTAACTTACATCTAAGGTGACGTTAGGCTAAGGACGACCAGTCTGACGAAAGAGCTCATAAAATGTTAATTGGTTAGCTAGCTAACTAAGCTAGCTGTTCGTTTAGCTAATTCACCTGACGATCCCGCAGTTACGTGCCGTTACGTAAGCGGTCATTGGGGTTAACGGTAACGTTACACTCTTTGACTGACTCCACAAATACACAGATATTTACCAGCCGTCTGTCTATCTCCGCGTCGCTCTTAACGTTTGTTTTTGGAGCGTATTCAGCATATCGCATCAGATCTCCTCCATCCACGGTCATTCCACCGGCTCTCGCCATGTTGCCTCTGCCGCCCCGTAATTACTCACAGCACATCCGGTTGTACCTTTCAAAATAAAACTCAACTTAACTCAATAAAAACTTATCGTAGTCCATCTAATTTGTTGTTATTTCTTGTTTATGCCACTAGATGGAGCCATTTACAAGTGAACCGTGTGGCGCTGTAAAATGTGTTGTACATAATAGGAATGAGGGGTATTGTTCGATAAATATTGAATTAACTACGCTGAACTCGAAGTTAGTTAGCAATATTAAGTTTCAAGTTTACATGTGTTTGTGTGTTTTTGCATTTGTCTTATTTGCTTTTATTTGTTCATATTTGCTTGTGTTACATTATTATGCTTTGTTTATGCTTCTTGTTACATCGGTTAAACTTATTATATGTTCCTGTTTATATCTGCTTGGATCTTTTCATTGACTGTTGTACTTGTCCATGTTTACGTGTTTTATTTGTTTGTATTAGTGCTTGATATGTGTTCATATTTCTGTTTCTCTTTGTGTCTATGTGCATGTGTATGTTTGTACAGGTGCACTTTGTGGCCCTTGTGGACCCTCAACGTGATTAGGGGTCCAGCAGGAGTCTCGGAGCAGGGAGCAGCAGCACAGAGGAGCTGATGGAGTCCTGAGCCTGAAGCTGGTTTCTATTGTCCACGGTAATTGGATTTGGTCTGGGAGGAGAGATGGCTGCCAGTGAGAGCCTGCGATCATTAGGTGTGAATGAGATATGTGGTGCCAGGGCTGAACACACACACACACTCGCACAGATTTATAGTGTATTGACTATTGTACAGTTCAATGGATATAAAATACACACACACACACACACACACACACACACACACACACACACACACACACACACACACACACACACACACA
>JBBPCS010001207.1:0-15515 GCA_037974645.1 Hollardia meadi | reverse complement strand
TGTGTGTGTGTGTGTGTGTGTGTGTGTGTGTGTGTGTGTGTGTGTGTGTGTGTGTGTGTGTGTGTGTGTATGTGTTGTTTTCATTTGATGGCAGCTCATACAATTCAGACCACCAGCCTGACAAGTATCAGTGAAGGGGTGCTCTGCAGTGGGAAGAGATGTCATTAAGAAAAAACTAGACTCCATGGATGGATTATTAGACAACAGCCTCTGGGCACAGACATTAAAACGGTTCCTTATAGTTGTTTTGTGTTTCCTTGTTGTCATTTTGTGTCTCTCTGTAGTTGTTTTGCATCACTCTGTAGTCATTTTGTTTGTCTTTGTAATTATTTTGTCTTTTGTAGTTGTTTTGTTTCTCTTTGTGGTTATTTTGCATCTCCATGTAGTCATTTTGTGCCTGTTTGTATTTGTTTGTGTCTCTTTACAGTCATTTTGTGCGGCTTTGCAGTCACTTTGCATCTCCATATACATGTAGTTGTTTTGTGTCTCTTTGAAGTTGTTTTTGCCCTCTTTAGTCATTTTGAGTCTCTGTGTAGTTTTTTATGTCTCTTTCTCGGTGTTTATCTCCATGTAGTTGTAGTTGACTTCTCTTTGTTGTCATTTTGTGTCTGGTTGTAGTGGTTTTCTCTCTTTGTGGTCCTTTTGCATCTCCATGTAGTCCTTTTGTGCTTATTTGTGGTTATTATACATCATTTTTTGGTCCTTTTGTGTGTCTTTTTAATCATTTGGCATCTCAATGGAGTCATTTTGCATCTTTTCATAGTTATTTTGTGTCTCTTCATAATTTTGAGTCACATTTTATGTGGCTTTGTTGTCATTTGGGTCTCGATATTGTAGTTTTGTGTCTTTCCATGAAACTGCAGTTGAAATTCAGTATTTAGTATGCATTGGCGACGAGGAGAGGATGTCTGTCTGTATTTAATGAATTGTTTCTGTACCCTTAGTATGCTGTGCAGCTGTAATGTGAAGGACAAAATCAACAAAAACAAACATTGGATTGGATTTGGTTGGCCGATCGTCAATATTAAAAGACAACACGATCAAGACCTGCTTCGTTAAAAGCAGACTCATTTCAAATATGAGTTATGGCCTAAGAGCCCCCTGACTCCTTGGGCCCATGAGCCTGCTTAGTAATCCATCCATGGTTGACTTACACAAATTGGCAACCCTTGTCATTTTTATAATGGCGCTCACCCCATGCTCCCTCACATCCACATATGGATTATTAATGAGCTGTGACTGCATCACTTAAAGATAGGCCTAACTCATAACATGCAACCAACAACCACAGCTGCCAGGATCAATGTAGTGACGGCGTTGTCCACCTCACTTCTCATTCTTCAAATGATTTCTGTACCATTAACTACCTACACCAGGGCAACATTCAGTGTTTTATGTTCACCTTATATTAAACTGAAATGTCTAAGCAGGGAGTACACTGTCAGAGCTCAGTATTTACCATGCAATGCATAATTCAGACAAACATTTCTGTCAGGTTAACCCCATGTAATCTTTATGAGCAGGAACTCTACCTAGTTCTTTTAGGTGCACTATAGATGAGCTGTTTCTGGAAATATCTTTGATAGGGTGAAAGGTCAGCCACTATCGTATCACATGGAGGTGGATTTAAAGGTCAGAGATTTATCTTGAGTTTGAGCTTGAGAAAAAAACAAACATTGAGGTCTATGGCAGATGAGAGAAACTGTGCATGCAGTAGCAATTACAGGATTGCTGTGTGATTAAATGATACATCTGTGCCCTCAGTTATGCATGGCTTGCATTGTATGGCATGCTCACATAGGTGGTTTACCTACTGTATCATCTTACACACCATTGTGATGTCTGCGGTGCTGTAACTCAATTAATGAAAGGTAATTGGATTTTCATTCTTTTGTAGTTGCCTAATTGCCGACTGAATTGTATTTTTTTTTCTTTTTCGATACCTCATTACATTACAGTTGAGTTGTCCCATTCACAGCCACTATTTTCCCTTGAGCAGCTTTAAGGTTGGAAAAATGTTCTTATGTTATTCCACAATGTCTGAAAATATCCTATTCTTTATAAACTTGTTCCAACTCTTCACCGAAGTTGCAACACGTTTGCTGTTGAGTGAAATATTCAAGGCTCCATGTTCTTTTTGGTTGCACCATTCCATCAAATGGAAATGTTCAAGATATCTTGTGCATTATTTTATGCACATTTCTCCAAAGTTCAGTCTGACATATTGGGATTTCCACCAGAAGTTAAAATAAGTTATGTGGGTGCAAACGATGCAAGGCTACATAGCATAACTTGGTTTCATTCCCTTGTTGGGAGTCGTCACCTTGAGGGGTTGCAAGATTTCATTTAAAATCTGAGGTTGATGCAAGATGCAGGGTGAAAGTGAAAAAGAATATTTTTGCCTGTTGTGTTATTGTGAAATACTAAAGTTTTGCCTCTTATGGTATCTAAATTTGACTCAAAGGAAACATCACTATGGCTTGGTATTAAAGTTCTTTGACTCTTTTGGTACTAAAATATGAAATGTGCCAATGTTTAGGCAATTTTCAGGTCATGCTAATTACAGGCTAATTATTGAAAGTTTTTACAGACGTTACAGTGCTACAATCAATCCACTTTACATCCACGAGTCAGTGCGACATCATGAAATGCAGCGAGATAATCTTGTTATTGTGCTGTGCTAGCAGTTGTGTTAAAATTTACATCATCAGTGACTACACCACTAATGCCTACAGAAACACATAGTAACTTCAAAGCAAAATTTCAAAATAAAGGGAAATTTGGCATTAGTTTTGGCAGTAAAAAATATTTTTTTGGCCTTGTTCCTCTGTACAATTATAGGGTTTACACTGTTTAACATTTGAAAACTTTGGGGTCTACCCTTAAAAGCATACCTGTGACAAGGGAGTGCAAAGAGACATTGATTGGCTTTGAAGGGCCTTAAGCCAAATAGGGAAGGGCTGCTCTAAGCCACAGAGGAAACTGCCATCATTTTCCTATTTATTGTTCTGTCCACATCCACCACCACTGCTGAGATGATGTTAAGAGACACCATCAGCATTAATCACAGCGTTTGTTCCCCCGCTGTCGGTGTGAAGCGTGTGCATCTGAATTTACCTGACGGGATATGTACTGTAGCATCCACTTGGAAGACAGTCTGAGGGCAGCAGTGTTCAGTCTTTGTCACATTAGTGCCGTGGGAATAGAATATAAAGGCATTCGAAACTAATAATGGTGCAGTCTTTCAGCATGCATAACACACTGTAGTCTTCGGTCATTGCATGAATGTGCATGCCCATGTGAGCTGAACATTTTGTACGAGGTTGGTTGGTACTTTAAACAGCTTGTAAATTGTACATATTGACTGGCTTCTAGTCTAATCTAAGATGCGGGCACCCACAGACGGTCCAAAATCAGGATTAAAGTATTTTATTGCAAACAGACTTGATTTGGAGAGCCCTGAAACAAAGACACAATCCTGTATCCCCTTTCCATCTACAAGGATTAATGACCAAAAGCTGCTGGCTCGAGTTCAGCTTTTAAATTAGATAGTAAACACATCTTTTCAAGGAGTGCTTCTCTAATCTCATTCTGCACTGCTGCTATTCACATTCTAATCATTTGCTTTCTTCCCTGCAGTTGATCAGATAAGACTGATAATAAAGTAAATCGACTGTTTCCACCAGACATCATCATCGCTTTTTCTCAGCCCCTGAAAATGAACTGAATGCTGGCAAAACATGATGAAACGCGTGCAGCAACTTCCCAGCGCTGACATGTAACCTGCCGTTGATGTTTGAAACATAAGAGAGGAGGTTATACTTCAGTGTTACCCTAGCCGCAGGCACAGAAAGTGTTTGGTTATGGGCTGCAAGTCTGTGTGAAAAGATGGCTCGCAACATGTCTCGCCATTTACTCAGGGAAACGGGTTTCCCCTCCACTCTCTGGTTTATTAATAGAGAGCTGATGCATGTCGGGTGGGGCTTTAGTGTCGCCGGAGTGTGAGCATCACTGACACAGTTAGTGTTTCGCTTGTCACTGTTGGTGATGAGCTGTCATCAGAGCTAGCCTAATAGATTTTAGATGAGATTATGGCCCAAGGCAGTTGATGAATATGTCATCCATGGTACTGCTTGTGACCCCGGCACACCCAAAATTTGTCCATCCGAGGCTACACCATTTAAATCCCCAGGCGGTATTTGAACTTTTCTTTAAATGGTTCAGTTAAAACACCAGTATGCCCACAGGGACATATACACTCGTACAGGGACGTCTCATAAAACTGTTCCTACTTGACATATTAAAAGCATCAGCTATCATTACACTGACTTACATTTTTTCATGCCAGACTGTCACATATAAAAGTTAGCTGGCAGAGAGATAACTGTTAAAAACTTAAGATTCGAAGGCACTTTAAGGGGATGTAGGTAACTTCAACTACAAATTATTTTCCTTTTTAATCAATCTGTGCATTATTATTTTTTATAAATCAGTTGTCAATCACTCATTAATCTTGACCAGGTTCTAAATGATACATTCATGTTTAGCGCATATTACTCAGTCAGTTTATGACTCTTCTCCCCTTTCGTGACTGTCAAAATAGTTCAGCATTTGAGCTTATTTTGAACATTGTCTGATCATTGCAGCTTGTGCCCGCAGTGAAGGCTATTTAAGAAAAGTTACTTAATGTTGTCCCTTTTCTGTAGCGTAGGTGTATCCCTAATATAGCAAACAGAGTTGGGCAAGAGACAGTAGAATTTAAATCTGCTAATATAAACAAGTTGGAGGGATGGCCTGGATAGCTTGCTACCCTCCATACTAAAATAAACATGATTAAAAGAAAACACAATAAATGTATAACATACATAAATTCACTTTCATCATTTAAATCTTGCTGTAATCAAATCAATTGGCTATGGTTAATAATCAGATACAAAGGATTCTCACTTATGCTTTCAGTTGGACCAAAACAGATCATATTGGTGGTGTGTTTGCTTGCTTTGTTTGGTGTCCAGTGGACCATAAGTTCCATTAAAGACTCATTACAGATTCTTTATGTGCAGGGACCACTGCTGTGCTCTCTACATCTCTACTCCTACATGACCTTCCTTTCTGGATAACTCCCCAGTCTCTGAGCTGAACAAGATATGTGACTCAAACCGAGCAAGCTGATTAAACAGTGCATATTTAATAATATGTTTTGGAGATCAGTAGAAATTACTCATGCGGAAGACCAAACTGCTCCCATGCCACCTCGAGCAGCGCACAATTGGCTAAGACAATGTGTTGACTGATAATGTACAGTATGCCATATTGCCAAAATGAAGTGGAATGAGGAGTAGTGTTTATTGCTGTTGGGGTTTAGGAGCACTCGGAGTCAAAGGAGCATAAAATTACGTTTTCATCTATCATCCGGATTGCTTACTTAGTGGCATTTGTGCCCCCAAGTAACAGCGGCAATCATAACACTGCGCGTACTGTACAATGGAAGGTTTTATTGGGTTCATCGCCACATCTCAGCATGAGTTTCATAGTTTGTTTTTTTTTATTTGGAGATGAACTGGGTGTGAGGAGTTATGATTCAGTGAACACTGCTCATTACACTGCTGTAATTCAATATCCACTGTGTTAAGAAGTGATGAAGGGGTTTGGCGAGGGAGAATTATGATGTCCTTGCGACCAACCGCGCAGACTTGTTCTATGTTCTCAGAGAATTTTGATATGTTTTAGCTTGTCCTGACTCATTTCACACATGATTGAGTTGGAAAAGCACCAGTCTTGCAGCTCCATTTGGATTTTTAGCTTTCATTTTGGACACTTTTCGGTGTCCTGCACGGCTCGGTGAGCACTGATCTGTAACAGCGGGCTCGGTGTCACACAGACGGTAGATACGTGTCAAGGTGTAAAAAAGAATGTGACACAAGCCGAGGCCTACAGGGTGCACAATGACATCAGGTGAGGCTGTGTTAATGACAGAGCGACTCGAGCGGGTTTCATTGAGACTCATGCCTGACTGTAATACCTTGGCTGGCATCCATGTTGGGCAGCCCCATAATAACCACAGGTGCAGGATGTCAGATAGTTCAAAATCTGGGTATTTTGTCTCATATCTGCAGTCAGACTGCAGTAAAAGAGAACCTATTTGTTTTCAACTGTGTCTCTGTCATACTGAGTTTTCTGGATGTGCTTCATGGTGCGTCACAGTAACTTGATTTAGATTATGGCTCTGGCCAGCTCCGCAGCTTTTATTATGGCTTGAGGAAAGTTCTGTACTTGGATGCAACAATAAACGCAGTGCTGAGTCATGCCCCTTTTTCCTTTTACAGTCAGCAATCGTTCAAAGAAATGGAGGGGGGGGGAAGAAAAAGACAGTCATGTAAGCACTCGTATATTAATACAGACAGAGTATTTAATTGTATACATATAACAAAAAAAGTCCTATAAACTAATGGTGCACATCAAAGCCCTGCAAAATCTAGCTCCCGTAACAACTGCTACCTCGCTGGACATTGTGGGCAAGAGAGATTTTATTTGCCAAGATATAGTGCCAAACAAATAGTGGATTCACTGGGGTTCATTAAACATAAAAGTGGCTGAGCTGCCCTGCCTTGGCCTGGTTGCAGACATGAGGATTTTGTGCCACCATTTGAAGAGGAAATAACCTTTTCACTGGTTCCTCTCTGATTGATGGCAGTTGGATGTTGCGCACACCGCGAGGGCAGATGCCCGCTGATTCAGACCATCTGGGCAGGTAGTGTAGTTCGTCATCGCCTCAGCAACATATTGTGGTTAAACCAGTCTCCGGATGACGGTGGCTTTGCAGATGGAGGTGTAGCACATATTGGTGACGGCAGACGCTTTTGTGACTGTGCAGGAAAAAATAAAGCACTGAGACGGACGTTTTTATTGTTGCATTATTATTGCTGTAATTTTTGGTCTGTGGCCCAGCCATCATTCATATCTGACGTTTACTGAACACAGAAGCTTGCATTTGCAAACTTTCCCACTCATCATCCCCCGCTGCTGCAGTGTGGCTTTGAAAATATGCCTCATGACAACCTTTGCGCCCACTGCGTGTCTTATGCCCTCTAAAGACCATTCTTAATTGATCCCTAATTAGAAACAGCAGGTTGCAGATTCTTTCCAAAATGAGCATCTGGATGTTGAGCCTTCCTGTGCCAACGGTGGCTTAAATGGGACATGCAAAAGTGACTCTTAAGACCTGCTTTCATGTCAGTTTTTTCAAGGTTGTACGAGGATCAATGACTGCTTTACTGCACATACATTATTAGCAATTAAAAAAAGTTCTTATAGCATAAATGGGATAACTGTAAAGCCATTTTCTGTAGCAGAGAATACCATTTCCTATAATGCTTCTTTCAGCATTTTCCTCTCTATGCTGGAAAAAAAATCACATTAACAATTTTTCGTCTTGGGCTGATAAATTGCCACTAAAAAGATTTAATGTAAACCATTTTTCTGCACTCTTTCCATTTCATTTCCTCTTTAAACAGTACTGCTTTGCTTGCAGTTCTTGAAGATACTCAAGGAAATGTTGAAGGAAGCAGTGACTCCTGCACAGTTTTCCATAACTCTCAGCTGCCATCTAACAGACCAGATCATCAGTTTCTTGTGTGATTTTATTCTGTGTTTGATTCCAACAAAAAGCTGACAGAAAAAATCCAATTAATATCACAAAATGAAGAATTTATGGTGTATTTTATAAAGAGCTCTGACACCTTGCACTGTGCTTTTGGCAGGCCGTGTATTACGTCATGGAAAATAAAAAGGCATGTCTGCTCTCTGTTATTTACATTGTCCTTTTTTTCAAGGGCTCCTAATCTTTGTTATAAAATATATGCCGCATCTAACTTCCAGTTGTTCAAAACAAGAATGGTTTTTATCTAAATACTGTTTCGATAACAAAAAAATGGAACTATGGCATGCAGGCTTTTAGCAAGATAACATGAGATTGTTGTGAAGTAAACAGCTGAAAATTGAAGTTGCTATCTCTCCCAGATATGAATTTAGAGATGAAGAAGGCTGCTCTAGTGGTGCTTTTGTTTGTCAAGATAAATCAACTGCACCCTCTACTGTCTAAAACATGACGGTGCATTTTTTTCCCCATGAATTGCAGTCATTGAAATGCAATACCAGAAATAATGAATTTTTTCTTCTTTCTTGTATGCAAGGCTTAAAAACACACATAATGATGTTTAATAATGGAATGAAACGGTGTGTTTTGCAAACCACATCTTGCATCTTAAAAAAAAAAAGGCATTTGCTTCATTGTTTGTGTTCGTGTTGTTTTTTTTGCATCCTGTTGTAAGGGTTGTACAGTAAATTATAAAGTCAAGTCAATTTTATTTTTATAGCCCAGAATCACAAATCACAATGCCTCAGTGGGCTTTACAATCTGTACATAATACAACATTCTCTGTCCTCAAACCTTCGATTCGAATGAGGGAAAACTACCCAAAAAACCCTTTTAACAGGGAAGAAATAGAAAAAAATCCTCAAGAAGAGCAACAGAGGTAGGGAATCTCCTCTCTCAGGACGGTGCAATAGATGTCGTGTGTGCAGAACAGACCATCAAAATCACAGAATATACAAATTACAATGACAAAATTTCTAGTACATGTACATTATGAAATAAATGTTTAAAAAAATGTGGATCCAGGAGGATGGCTGAGTGTGTCGCCAAGTGGCTTCTGCACCATACAACCTCCTGTCACCATGGTGACCTGGAAGAGGACAGGCCATAGAAACAAAATTAGCAATGAGTCGGGAAATTCTAAGAACAAAAACATAGATTTATGTCTGTTGTAAAATATGGTGAGCGACTATCCATAGTGGGGTCCCAGGGGCCATCTAACCAGATCCAACAGCTGCATGAGGCCACGACAGCCAGGAGAGGGAGAGTTTCCTGGGCATCCGATGGTCCAGCAGAGAGGAGTCTGAGAGAGAGAGGAGGAGAAGAGGCAAACAGGAGACAGGGGTTTTAGAGATTCTCTCTCACTTTTTAAATAGGTCTATTTATTGGTTCTTGTTAGTAAAGTGAGAGCTTTCTTTGAGTGTGGGTTCACCCTACTTTTAAGAACTGATAATTGTAATGTATTACCCAAAAGCCTGTTTGATTTTCCTCGAATTTTAAAGGGTAAGAAAAACACTTAGGGTAAGAAGCCAAAGTGTCTTGCCACATCAAGCGCTTTGTCAATACGATTTGCCAATTATCGGCTATTACTTGATCATTTGTCTGGTTTTTAAGTCGACATGTTGTAATTTTAAGGGGACACATTGAAAGGCATGTCAGTAGTTGCTTGAAGGTGGCCAATAAGCTGGCCGTTACTGTCTGAATGCTGCAGGAGGAGAATGTGACACAAATGAATCCGATCTTCTGTGCCAGTTCCTGGCAGTTAATTTGTTAATAGACAGGAGCTACTCCTGTCTTTAAAGAGCAGGCTCCTGCATTCATTTTATTGATCAGATGTCCGCTCTCTTGCTTGTATGTGTCACTCAAAAAGGCACTAATGGAGCTATGGGACATACAGTAACTTGGGTTGTAGTGGAGAGACATCAGCTTGAAGCATCGATGGATTTCATTTATGTATTTGACAATATCACATGGGTAACTTTATTAAATATTGATATAAAATACTACAATTCTTGAGTAACTAATGATCTGCTTGTTCTGTACTTAAAAGTTTTTGAGAAACATGACCATGTGAGGATTATTTTAAAATGCAAAAGCTGTCAGACGTGCATGTTTTTAACGTTGCTTTGCTGCCACTTAGTGGACAATATAAATACTGTTCCTGGAGAGATAAAACTAATGGTCCCAGTGAAGAAACTGGGCCATTGCAGAACTAAATACATATTCATGGGTTTATATTAATGTACACAGTCAGCAAATAAATATGTAGTTTATCAATAAAATAATAAGATTCACAATATGAAAGCTAACATTTGGTGCATGAAGTATAGATATGGTGTCAGGGAAAGGAGAACATGCATATTATTTCCATATTTGGCCAGATGTAACCAACAATATACAATGGAAATAGTACATGTAGCAGATCAAAGTGCAGGTAGTTCACTTTAGGGCTGCGTGTAATTATTAATTACAGAATTGATCATTGATCAATCTGTAGATTATTTTCCTTATTAATGAAATGTCAGAAAATAGTGAAAAATGACATTTCACCATAAGAGCCGTAAGAACATTTATCTACTACTGTTCGTCCCATTGACATAAATAAAGATGGATGACGCGCCTCCTCTTCCTCCCGCTGTACAAACATGAAGCCAAAATATCCCGGGTACGAGCGCTGCCATCTTGCGCTGGTAACATCATCTGGAGCCAGAGTCGGCGCAGTAGTGAGTTCCCGCCCATACACCCACCTGACTCAATCGCGAGCAAGGTTCAGCTGTCAATCATGATGTTTAATAACTGATTAAAACCAAATTTTGCAGAAAAATTAACACTAGAACATACATCAGCGTGATAAGAACTGCCTAAAATGACAGAAACCATCTTTGGGAAAAATTAATTGATGTCTACTTTGAGTTTTTTTATTGCACCCATGTCCTATGTGATAACAGAGTGGCCAGATTTATGATGTATACTGTAGCCTGCCACCAGAGGGCAATGGAGATGTTTGGGCTTTTGAGGAGCAATCAATGGTTTGTCCATTTGCCAAAGTTTCATTGCTACTAGAATTTGACTATTTAGATGAAGGAACTGACAGAAAAACTTAGAGAATAGTTAATAGAATAAGTAACACTGTTTTTTTTGCAATTTACTGTTGAAGTAAGTTGCCCTTTGGTTTGAGGATAAAAGAGACTGCAAGATGCCCAAATGCTCAAAGTGTGTTTGGTTCCCTGCACTTTGTACTCTTTTCCATGCAGTTCTCTGAAATATACCTTTTGCTTGTTGTAAAATGGTGGACATGGGCTTTATGAAAGCTATCAAAAATAGCTTTCAAAAGCATTGTTCCAAGACTATAAGCATCAGTGATGTCCTACATGAACCTGGAGCCACCGCTGTGCAGCTGAACTGATCTGATTCATCGTTTTCATCATGCGTCAACTGCTTTTCACAAGCTTCCTGCGGTAACGGCTTTACTACATTTCCATTTGCCTTTTGCACACCATTAGTTCAAAAGAAAGTGGGGGCAACTATCCAGTCTGTGTCTGACTCACAAACACCTACAGACTAAAAGCCTTTTAATGAAACGCTGTGTATGGAATTGCATTGATTGAAAGGAAAAAAGAGGAGGAAGAAGGGTTACGTTAACTGGAAGGAAAAAACAAGCATGAAGCCCACCACTTATGATAATGGACAGCTGTCTCGAGTATGTAAGAGATCTGTGGGCAGAGAATTTGGATGCTTCAGACATAAAAGCATTTTCATATTCAAACATTTTTGCGTGGTGTGTTGAATATTGGTACTTGAAATGAGCAAGACTAATTGTTATTGGCAATCTTGTGTGACAAATTTTCTCAGTGCACTTGAACTCAACTTCAATTACAAAACACTTGTATTGTTTTTAGTTTGTTTTCCTTAAGTAGTGTGGAAGAGATGTTTGATTATTCCACCCTATTCCCTGGAGTCTCTAATTGAAAGAAAAGTCATTGCTGCTCCCATATAATTAGACTACTCTTTGAAAAGCCATGCTCAGCTCATTTGGGCTGGTCAAACTGGGGCTACAGCTTAAGGCTTCATGCTAAATGGCTCTGCTTTTGTCATCTTCTGGCATCGCCACAAATGTCGAGTACAACTTCATTTACAGTCAGGTACATATGTATTTGGACAGTGACACAATTTTTTGTAATTTTGCCTCTGTACACCATCACAATGGGTTTGAAATGAAGCAATCAGGATGTGATTGAAGTGTAGACTTTCAGCTTTATTTCAAGGGGTTCAACAAAAGTATTGCATTAACCTTTTAGGAATTACAGCCGTTTTTACACATGGTCCCCCATTTTCAGAGGCTCGTTTGGTTTCAAATTATTATGGTGGCATAAATATTTGTAGTAAAATGACGCTCCCTTCAGTCTGACTAAACATTCAGATAATTCTGTGCCCCTAACTAATTCTCTGTGCCCCTGGGTCACATTTGTTGTGGGAAGCAGGGATGTCAATGCATATTTTTGGCCATGGATGAATTGTAGTCACATTCGTGTTCCTTTTTGTCTAACACAATTGACAGGTAAAATTTTGGAATAGACAAGACCAAATACATGTAAAACTTATGACATTCCCATCAGCCTCAACTGTACTTTGTGTTGGTGTTAATTAGCAATGGTTAGCAGGCTAACATGCTAAAATAAAATTGTGAACATGGCGAACATTCAGAACCTGCTAAACATTGTGAACACGTTAACATGCTGACGTTAGCATTTAGCTCAAAGCGTTGTTGACAATACCAAATAGTCACGAAAGTCAGAAATTTAAAGACATTTAAGAAAAATGTTGACATTTTCAGAACATCCACCATATTTTTCAATATTACAATCACAAAGCAAAGGCAAATGACCATCCAGTGAGAGCAGTATTTATCTGATCAGGTGTAGGAAAGGTTCATGTTTATGAACCTGACTGAAGGCAATAACAATCAACTTTAAGTTTTGCCCAGAGGAGAAATTATTGGTTGGTGTGCAGACAAATGTGCAGAATAGAACAAATAGTTGGAATGCATGATATTTATCAGGCCAATAAATATTTTAAAAAATATATAAAATTTAAAATTACAATAAGTAAATTTTGTGTAATTTGTTATCAGCTAGTCGATAAATGGAGCCAGGAATACGAAGCAAGATTGGTGTCATCGACAAGCACAGCATCGACACACTTTGATACAGACCTGTGTAGAGCCACACAGTGAAGACTAGTGAGCCAAACATGTCGTCCAGTGTGAACGTTATTTTACAGCTCAGAGGAAGACAACACTATTGTAATTTGCAACACATGTTCCACAAGTGTTCAGAGAGAAGGACAAAAGGTTTTAACACAACAAATCTTATTAAAGCTATGGCTAAAGCTCTGGTTATGAACTTGTTTTAAAATACAGAAATGTAAAATGATAATATATATCTTATTGGTATTGGCCATGAGAAAGCAGGTAATTATCGGTTATTGATATTGGCTGAAAAACATACATATGGTGCATCCCTAACTAATAGAATAAAGTAAACAGTATATGCTTGCTGAGTTCAAGAGTCATATAGTTTGAATCATTCATTAAAATAAATCAAAATAACTGATACAGCCAGAAAGCAAAAGATTTCAGGAAAAGAAACAGATGCAAAACTGTTTTTCACTATTATTATTTTGCTTCAGTCAGGGCTTTATATCAAGTCAGTTGTTAGTATTATAATGCCAGTGTCTTGCTGAAGTAATTGCACTCAATGCTGGTCAGACTCGTTTAGAAAAACATTGGTGCACATTGGTGATTCAAAGGTCCTTGACCTTCAAAACGTCTGCAATCATGCTTTTGTGTGTGTGTTCCTCTCACAGCCTGCACACTGTATGTACCTTAACCTTCTGTCTGACGTCCATGAGAGGCCTCAGAGCAACAAAGCACACGGGGCCGACAGGAAGCAGGTTAATGGAGTGGGAACAAATTGGTACTTGATTGCAGTGGTTGGCTGTTCCTTTTCTGAACTCCACGGCCGTCACACAGTTCATGAAACGAATTGCGCGTGGGCGGCATAGGGAGCGGACGTATGTTTTCTATTCTATTTTCCACTTTTGATGTGTCACATAAGGCAAGCATCACTATGGTATTTTTCAGCTGTTCTGAGCAAAAGAGGGAAAAGATGTGGGCCTTAACGTGGCTCTTACCTCCAGACCTTCTCCTTAATCCGGAGGATCTACCCCAAAGTCAGTCCGACCCCAAACTGAGTCTGCCGAATAAGCAACTGGAGGATCAACTCTGAAGAGGCAATCTTTTTTTTTTTCATAGGTTGTATAGAAAATAACTTCGACATGGAAGCCGGAGATTTTCTCTGCTGTCACAAATACTGAATCAGTATTGCACAACTCTTTCTTACTTAAAATACAATCTTGCTGCATTTTTCTGGAGGGTTGAGGAGTCAAACTGGCATTCCTGGCATTACATATTTTTTCTTATATTTAACTGACAGCATTTATATTTATAAATCTGACAAATTAAGTTATTATTTATTCAAACTGAAATGTCTTTTGGGACTTTCACAGAAAGACTGTTGTGAAATAATAGTAATGTAATTTAATTTATTTATCAGGTGGTGATTTAAAATCTGTTTCCATTACCAATCATGTTGAAGAATGCCACTCCTCTCTCATTAATCTCTTTAAAAAGTGGTCTGTCAGCATTAGTGGGTCGTAGCTCGACGCTCACTAAGGATGCTTTCCAGGGAATGCTTGTTGATAATTTAAATATTTACAATCAGCCATTGTCAGCCTGAGTTCTCAGCTCTTATTCATTGTAGTGGACACAGCATGGCTCTCTTCCCATCCCCAGCAGGAGATGTAGTTAAAAGGCAGCTGGTAAGGAATAATGGTTATCTCCAGCATGAGCTCTCTCTCTCTCTCTCTTTCTCCCCGCGTGTGAAGAGAAAGAAGCGGTAGTACCACTATCCCCAGTATGTTACTGGCTCCCTCTCCAAGCGCTCAATTAATCGAGGTGCTCAGCTGGTACAGAGAAGCTTTTGCAGAGCAGAGATCAGCTAACAAGCTCTCACTTCAGAGTGGGAAAATAGGGGAAGGGAGGGGGCTGCGGAGCATGCGCTTAAAAAATTCAAAACTCTACAGAAGCACGCATGTTTTACTCCCACTCCTATTGCTCTTCGGGCTGCCCACCAGATAGGTTGAATATAAAGGGAAGTTTGGACTGGAGACTTGGTTTTTTATATTTTTTTAAGGCTTCCCAGCATCTCTGTTTTTTCCCCCCCTTCAATTTTCACTCTCAAGCTGTCCGAGTGTGGGAGTGAAAGTGTGTGAAAAATCTAGCAGGACTTCCAGATCACTAAGCGAGAAAGTCTGGAGGACATCATGGGGGCTTTAATGGTCATCTTCTCTCTTCAGCCGAAACAAAGAAGCAAGACAAAAGGTAGGCTTTGTGATACATTTTTCAGGAGTTAGCAGCTAAACTAATTTCCTAAGAAAGGTAAAGATTTCTTTGACTTGTCTTTATTCCAGTGGAATTATTGTTAAAATAATTGCACAGATAAATTCTGTTTCCAGAAGGTCCTGCTCGAGTCTCACTATGTGTAAAGTTCCCCTTAAATCTCTACCACGTCTCTCTCTATATTCCCACCTGAACTGACGTTGCAACACCAGCAGTCCATGAAATTGGCTTGAAATCTGCCACCTTTTGGTAAACAATTCAGTCGGAACTCCACAAACTTGCTTGACTTTTTCCATTTGCTTTTCCCAATATTGATTTTAGAGTGGCAGCACACACACACACACACACACACACACACACACACACACACACACACACACACACACACACACACACACACAC
>JBBPCS010001206.1:0-15516 GCA_037974645.1 Hollardia meadi | reverse complement strand
AATTGCAGTTATTGCCGACAAGGGCTGCCCAACTAGTTATTAGGTTTGGGGGGCAATTACTTTTTCACATGGGTGATGATGGGTGATTTATCTAGTCGAGGCCACTCAGAGGTTCCTTCTGGGCCTGATGTGGTCCGCAGGCCGCCAATTGAATAGCCTATGCCTGCCTTAAAGGTATTAAATACGATACCCAGTCCTACTCATAGAGCAGACTGAATAGCATTGATTCTCCTTAATTTGTAGCCCCCTTAAATCCATTCATCCAAACATAAACGTATCCACCATCATCCATTCATTCCTTAGTCAGTAAAAAGTTTTTCCCAATGATCACACAAAGATGTATGCCATTTAAACACGCACACACATGCACTTACAGAAGGTTCCTTGTTATGAGGGTATCAGTTTCAGAGGGGATATGTGTCCAGGCAGTGGCAGATTAGTAGTTTTGAAAGTTCAAGCCGATTAAGCAGCAGTCCATTACTGGGATTGGAACAGCACTGAGGGAAACAATAAGCTAATCCATCATGACAATAGACCATATGCATGATGCTTAACTGCCACCTGGCCTGAAGTCAAGTGGTCCTCATCACTGTAACACGCTGTATTACTCTGTGTCGTGACTAATACAAGGAAGGGGTTAGCAGGCGCAATATCTTCGTGTCTCATATCAAGGACATGGTTTCACATCAATTTCTGAATAAGTCTGAGAAACAAATATGAAGCTACAGCCAGCAGCCGGTTAGCTTAGCTTAACTCAAAGACTGGAAACACAGGAAAACATCAATTATGAAGCTAGCCAATACGAGAGTTACAAAAAACTCTGACTGATGGCTCTTAATACAACAAATCCAAACAGTTTGGTGATGCAGACACTCACAGGTGCAGCACATTCAGAGTGTTTCATTGCCTCAATTGAAAACTAAACACTGCACTACAGCCACAAAACTCATCAAAAACGTGACCCAGAATGTGAAAGCAAACTGATTTAAACTGCTGAATGTTTTATCAGGTTTCTACATGGTGTAGTTTTTCACTTCAGCTTGCTTTATGCTTGGATGTGTCACAGCAAAGTGCACCTTGGGAGTCGTAGTTGACTGTTCGCCTGAAGTACATAGGCTTTTATTTTGAGATTTTATCATAGATTTATAGATAGATAGATAGTCTTCAATAAATCAATCAATCAATCAATTCAGGCCCTCGAATGGCTCCAATTGTCAATCACCTAACATTGTCTATACAGAAAACGAATGGGACTCACTGTCAGAACGCTGAATTCACAAAATAACTCATGCTTTCCTTACCTTAATGGTCTGTGGAATGGAACAAAAAAAACAAAAACTACTTTGTCCTATTTTTTTTTTTTTTCCTGTTGTAGCCTGTTATCTCAGGCTAAAACTGACCATTTTCATGATCAATTAATCTGCCCATTACTTTCTTAATTTATGCCAATGTCGGAAAATGTTGAATAAGGCTGATTGTAATTTCCCTTACATGCAATTTTTTAGCCGGAACAACAGTCCCAAATCCAAAGATCTCCAGTTATCATGTCATATATATGGAATATTGGCAGAAGATCCTCACATTTGAGAGACTGGAACAACAAAATGTTTGCTATGCTTGAAAAATGACTGAATGTTATTGTTTTGCTGACTAATTAATTCAGAGTCAAAGCTTTGAATACCGCAGCCAAACAGCCACCACCGAACTGCTGAGCAGAGAAAGAATTACGTTTATTAACTAAAATCACACATTTTCTTGTTTCTGCAGTGTTGTGTAGTTGAGGATTTTTGGTCGTTTGTGCTGTTTTTGTTTTTGCCAAGGTCAGGTCTCTGGATGACCTTGCTTATCCCACGATAACAAAAGCTTACAAGAGTGAGGGTCTGATAATCGGCCTCATTACCCAGAACCCCCCCCCCAACCGGCACTGTAGAACGTTGTCCTCACAGGAAACTGGACAGATACTGTCATGTCGTATTAGCAGACGGAGGCACACACACTTTCACGCAAACATGCACAGAACTTTTTTGTAAATAACAAGTGTGTGCAGTTGACCTGCAGCATCTTTGACAACACACACACACACACACACTGCTTGCGCTCCTGCTTGGGCCTCCCTCAAGTGTCATTAAGATTTTAATCACAACCTCAATAACACTCACTGCCTCTTTCTTTCCTCTGTGGGAGAGATAAGTACGAAGCCGAACAACCACTTCATGGCTCAGAGCGAAGGAAGGCAACGGAAGGAGAAAAAGTGAAGAAGAGAGTAGGAGGATAAACAGGAAGCAGAGGACTGTAGAGGAGAGAGAGCAAAAACAGAAGGTAGAGGTTGTTAATAAGAGAGAGGAGACATTGAGCAGGGGGAGAGGAAAACACTGCAGCTTTGTTACACTAATTCACTTGTTACACTATACTCCCCACACACACTGACACTTCATCCGTGTGAGGACCCTCGTTTTTACACAACACATGCCGCTATAATTATTTTGCTTGAACTTGTCATTATGAAGTAGATATTTTTGCGCAGTGCAATGGCTAAAGAACAATGACAATGTTTGTGTTTACATTGGTTCCCCGTATGCCCTCTCTTTCACTACGCTATTCATGCTGCCAGCAGGCTGGATTTTTCACAGAAAAATGAAGACTCGATTTACGGCACCAAGGAAGCATGCCAGCTAGTGCGGAACCAAAAGACTAAGGGGCATTGTTCTCCCCGATCACTATCCTCAGGTAACAGGCAAAACAAATGGAATAACTGTGGAAACTCTACCCTGCAAAAGAAAAAAAACAACCCCCACTGATGGAGAAAGCAAAGAAGGCGAAGAAGGAGAGTGATAGAAACCGAGGTAAAACAAGAAGGAAGGAAAGCGAAGGAAAGCGCCCCGGTGTTGTGTCGAAATCTGTTTCCCTGTCGATATGTTTCCCCTTACCACCAGGACTTGAGAGGGTTCAAAACCAACATTCTTTCTACTAGATCAATAAGTAACAAAACCTGCCTACTTAATAATACAACCAGGTGTTTACTCTGCCTGCATCATATAGCACTGAGTCCAGAGTTTCTCTCGGTACAAATGGAATTCTTAGTTACTTTTGCTCTGGACAGTGGTCGGGCTGCTAGCAGTAGCCATGTTGCTAACGCGACCGCAGTGCCAGCCATAAGACCACTTGGAAATGCTATCACATTTTAAGTTTAAAAGGCAATTTTGTTAGACAGTTTCTGGACACCTAATGAATGTAATATCCACTCTCTTTTAGCCCTGGTTTTGGTCTCTGTAGCAACTCCCAAGAAAAAATATCTCTCTCATCAGCTGCTAAATGCTCTCCTGTGTTCACCAGCTAATCTCTAATTGTCTTTGGTGCTGAGCGGGCAGTGTTAAGTGGGTTTTTAGAGGCTTTTCACTGAAAACAGCTGCCTGCCGCGGCCAAAAATGACACTATGAGAGCGGTGAGTGAACCAGAACAGTAAAATATGAAAATTATGAAGGGAAGCAATCGTCTCTTACCCACTACTTGTCCAAAGCAACAGATAATGTGCGAGCTGGCCTGATTGTTTGCCTCTCAATCAGCGGAGCATCCACTCAACAACACACTCACATAAACAGGTGTCCCCTTAACGAGCCATTTGCTTAACGAGCCCCACTCTGTTACTATAGAGGCACTTTGGTCAACATTCGCCAGCATTTTTGTGCTTTTTTTAATAGTATTTTTTGGAATAACCTTTAACTTTTATCCAAGATGATAGCTTTTGCTTAATGTGTTTTTTCTTTAGCCACAGAAAAGCAGCAGACTCTCACATTTAAACTAGCATGTTTTTCTTTCTTTAGATTCCTTAGATGATGAATTGGGGATAGCAAAACATAGTGATTTGAAGTTACTATATGCACCGTGTAAATATTTTAAATGTATTTGAGAATATGTATTAATAAAATCAGTCATGCAAACGTAGTAACACAGTTCAGCTCTTGTTCTTCTGAAATTTTAAGATTTGCTTCCACGATATTTATTGTTGTTGAGCCTGAACATACGGAAATCTGCAAATGCCCCTCCATCCCCGTGCTCTTGGAAACAATTGCCTTGAGGCTGCCTTGTGGAAAGTTATTGCTTCTGCTTGTATTGTTTGGCTTGAAAGCCGAGCGAATGGAGAAACATGGAGAATCTCTCAACATCAAGTGTAGGAGGTACCCGTGCATTTGAATGCTCACAGAGAAGAGACACAACGACGAGAAACTGACGGGGCCAATGGAATGAATGCTGCTGCCGCTGCCTTACGTGTTTTTAAGAAAAAAAAGCATTTCCACATTTGTGTCGGAACAGGAGAATTTACCATATTGCTTCTTACTTTTCCAGACTTGGTACTTTGTGGATGATAATCAACATGTAGAGGTGTGGTACTGTATATACTGCAGGTTTTCTCAACAGCAGCCTCTGTTGTCTGAGACTTTGGTCTGTAAATTGAGGTGTGATACACAGGGGGCTCCTCTGGATGCTGATGAATTCTCCAGCTGCTGGTGTGATTCATAAAGCGGCCATGCTGAGAACAGGGAGCATGCCGGGGCTTTTGTAAACCCCGGGGTTCCCTTGTAACCCTTCCTACTCCACTATGCTGCCTGCACGTCGCGTGAGGAGTGCTTGGTTTGAAGAAAGCCCTACAAGGGAGAGATTAATAGTCTTGAATATGCACCTCCATTCTGTGACCTCATATTTAAGTACCTATTCAGGGCATAAAACAAGATGGGCAAGTTGCTATGCTCCGTCCACTTCAACAAAGCTAAATATTTTACATTTTCTTAATCAAACTACTATTTCAAAGGTCAAGAATGAACTTCCATGTGTTTGTATCAAACAATAAAATCTTGCTAATCCAGCTAATAAATACTTGAGACAGGCAATGAAACTTTAAGATGAAGGTTCTTAAACCAGGCAGACCTTTGGGAGATTGTGGACATGGAATCCAAACGGCCATGTTCAAAGCCTCCATTGCAGACAGTTGCCTCTTTTACACAACGCGTTCAAGGCGGGAACGTTGCACCGTTATTCTGCCTCACCGTTCTGTACGAGACATACAAAGGACTCGTGTAAATCTGAAAACACGACATTATATAAAAGCTCTGCCCTCCTAAAATAAGGCTCACTCAAGCTATTCCGAGAATTTTCAACAATCAAATTTTTTTTTTTTGTAATATTTGTGCCACAGTCTGTCTAAGTGCACTTTTAATATAAGAACATAGCCCTTTGTCACAGCAGACATTTTCTCATGTAACAGCGGGAAAAGCGCAGTTATAACAGTAATAAGAACTGCAGTCCATTCACATTACCCATTTCCAAGGACCTCCTGTTTTGTATGCTGGCTCACTGTCATGGCTTGCTCAGACACTTTGGAACGGAGCCAGTGTTAATGTTATTGGTTCCATCTGTGCATTTATCAAGTCAAAATGCCGTCTTCCCTCTAGTTCTTTTTGTAGATTTCCAGTTAAGACTGCACCTATAATAAGAGATATATATTTACTTATTTAATTTGTTTTGATTTTGTGCATAGTTTTAAGGTTGGTCTCATTCTTGAACTAAGCAAACCCATGTAGTGTTCTCTTAACAGGTGTTTGGGATAAGAGCACAATAATTCACTTGTTCTTCTTCTCAGCTGAAACAAGTTTAATAATGTATTGAAAATTGTGCTTTGCATGTTATTTTTAATCTTTCAGAAGACTTAATGAGATATAATCACACTAAAATAAGATATTCTGACTTTCTTGAATTGCCTCTGGTAAAACTTCTCATTAGACTGACTGGCATTGATACAGTTAAATACACTTTGCAGTATGTATTCTTATTTGTTTCTTGTTCTTCCTGCTCAGGTCCAAGGTTCATACTTCAAACACCAGCAAGATCCCTTCCACATATCATCCACAATCACTGGATCAGCCTCGGCTCCATCCACCTTCACCCGAAGTGCCGCCTCCTACAGGAACCGTCGGCACCACCATCGGGTGACATCCCGTCTCAGAGTCCACCAGAACCCCCCCAGCTCCCACAGTCTGGCCTGCGAAGAGCCAGAGAAGGAGCAGTGGGCGGACCAGCACCATCCGGACAGCTGGAGGACCCAGTGGAGGGGCCAATGGTCCAGCTCCCTCTTCTCTCTACCCAACTTGGGCTCAGCCAGCTCCCACTCCACCTGCTCTTCTCCTGGCCCTTCTCCCAGCCCCCATCACAGGAGCCACTCCCTTAACAGGAGCTCCTCTCTCATCCCACCCTTCCGGCTCAACGTGGACGCTCTGATCGGGGCAGAGGAGACGGATGTGGACACAGGCAACAAAGTAAACCCAGGCAGCAATGTGGACCTTACAGTCGTGTCTGCGTACATAAAATCCAGCCTGCCACAAACATCTCGGCCATTATCGGCGCCACCAGAAGACATCGGACCCTCCCTCTTCCCTGTTATCCCAGAGAACGCCTACAAGGCAGCCACACTGGGCCGGATGCCCAACAGCTTCACCACCAACACTCCCTCCAGCTTGTTGGGGTTACGCGGCCAAAGCACCGGTGTGAACACGAGTGCTGCTGCGTCCCTGACCGATGTTTCCATAAACCAGTCTGACAGTTGCAGCATTATCAGTGCAGCCGTTGAAGAGGCAGTCAAGTTCGAAGAAGAAGAAGACCAAGAATTCTACATTTGATCTATTGTTGTAAGCTCAGAGGACTCACTCTGGACTTCAGGCTCTGCTCTACTCTGCCCCCTGGTGTTTGATAGTAAAACTAAAATGACAGAGACACAAACTGGAGCTCAGTAAAACTGTATTTGATGTTCTAATGTATGTATGATTGATGATTTTTTTTTTTTTTTGCATGTAGATTTAAGTGTTGTAAATCTCAGGTTAAGTAAATTAAATTACACATTTAAAGGACAAATCATATAACTGTAGAAAACACGATTGAATAAATATTTTTTCCATCACTTGTACTAAACACTGCCACTTGAAGGGAACCTTCAAACCTTGATTCACCATTTCATTTATTTTAAAGCGTTGATCCAAACAGTTATTGGGGGTTAAGCATTGATGTGAGCATAGAATAAACTGTATTTATATATTGAACATATCCAAACAGTGTTTAGTGTGTGTTTAGTTAGTGAGCATTACAGCTGACTAACAAGCTATTTCACATTTCATGCTAAAAGTATATCAGTGTGTGGTAAAAGATACAGAATCACCAAACCAGTCCATATCATGTGTAAATTAAAGTTATTGATACCTCAGTATTGGCAACAAACACTCCAAATGTTAGACAGCTTAACTAGCAAATTGGCACTGGGGTAAATGGATTGGGTTTGTTCTGTACGATACAAACACTTGTGCCTTGTGCTTCCATCCATACACATCAACTAAGTGCACAGGTGCATGACAGTGTGGACCACCATCATAACAGTGTTGTTGCCCCCTACTGGCTTGCAAATGCACATGTATTAACTTTTTTTTTTTTAATTTTTAGCCTGTAAATCTAAAAAAGGTAAAAGAAGCCTTTTTGGCCATTTGAGGGCAGCAGAACTTCAGCAAACTACGAAACACACAGACCTGACATAATGATAAGTTATATGTTAAAAGGTTACTTTCTTCATCAAGAAGGAGCACAGTGACATTATCATTCATTTTAATAGGAGGATATCAGAACGGCAGCAGCAGATGGAAAAAGATACTGAAAATCAGGCCAAGGCAGAAAATGCAGTCAACTGGACTTTGCTCAGTTTGCCATTCTGCAATAACCTAGCAGTGTAATCAGTTTAACAAATAATTTATTTTGGAAAATACTTTACTTAAACCCTGAGTGCTGTAGATATCTAACATTTTTCAATCTACACACACACACAGAAAGAGAAAGCGAGAGAGACCTTCATTCAGTTTAAACACAGGATCCTGTAGATGTTTTTAGACTATTTTGTAGACTAGTTTTGTGTCGACTCAAAGTCCCTTTACTTTGCAACTTTATGAGGCAGGGTGCTTGATTAAACCCCTGAAGAAACAAGGGGAAACTGAGGATTACGTCATGCCCGTTTCACCTTGATGTGAATATGAAAAGTTAAAGGGGCTAAATAGTTTGGCACATTTATATTTGAAGTCAAGTGAATTAAAAACCCAAAAATAAAAGCGCTTTTCCTGAGAAAAATACAATAAGATGAAAAAACTAATAAGAAGAAAACATTAAAATCAATTATTATTGGTACATTTTAAAAAAATTACAATCACGCAGTCAATATAGATGAATTTTATAACTGCCACTAAATAGATTCAACAGAACTCAAGAGGGTTTGACCTCCGTGTCAAAGGAGGAACATGATCTCTTCAGACTGCGCTGTCTTCTAATGCAATATAATGCTGCCCTCTTGTGTTGAACTTAAAAGTTAAAGAGTTCGTTTGAATACAGTATTTCCACATCCAGTGATTATATCATTAAAGAGCTGTATCTTGATTTTAAACTAATCTCTAAATTAATCAATTCAGATAATCCGTCCCGCAGTTTTCAGGACTCAGAAACAGCATCATGGTGTGTCAGAGCTGTTTCACTGTCTCCTCTGTCTCTGAGGAAATCTTTAACGACCTCTTGTTTCAGCTCAGCCTGGGAAACCTGCATGTGTCCACAGTCTGAGCACTTAAACAGGGGGTGAGTCTCCTTGTGAGGTCTCCATACAGTCAGAGGAGGGAAGTCCAATAATAGTGCACACTGGTTGTCATGGCAATTTTCCTTGCAGCCCTGCAGTGGTGACATCATCAGCCAGCCAACACAGAGAGTAGCATAATGTATCGCTTCCAAAGTGTAGACACATGAAGTCTGGAAAACAGATCGGTCTGCGAGCCGAGATCCACAGATCCTCAACAAACTTTTTACATGTTGTGTATGAAAGATTTTTAGTGTTATGCACTGATGAGAGTGAGAATGTCCTCCTAAGAGTTTATGCAGCTGAGATGCCCATAAACTACTGTTTTTCTTTAAAGAAAGAGGTCCTTTATAGGGTCACATTTATGGCATTATCTCATAGATACATGTGGGTAAGTGGAGGGGTTTGGCACAGTGCATCCACAGTGGTCATTTGGCACTTCTGCAGCAGTGTTTATATGGAAAGATTTTGGGATTAATTTGAAAAAGTACAAATTATGATTTGATTGAAATAAAAATGTGTATAAATATATTGTAACATCTTAGCAAGTATTGCAATCGAGAGTGTGGAAAAGTAGTAAGCAATCTGGTAGAAACTGTTTTAAAAATGGAGAGCTAAAAGTAATAGATACATTATGGATCGGTCCAGCATTGCAAAAGAGACCTAAATATTGAGATAAATTCCAGGACCACACGTGCGGACATAGATCCACCACAGCCACAGTGGTTTCTGGCCTTAAAGTGCAGCCAGACATTTCCATGAAGGCCATCCCACGTATTGAAGGGGCACTCAATACGTCAGACAGAAGGACACAACCATGTTCCTACAACATCTGGAGACGCAAACAAAAAATGATTTAAAAAAAAAAACATCTGACAGAAGTCAACAATATCTCATTAAAAAAAATACACAGAGAGAAATAAAGTCAGATGAATAAACGAAATTATTTAAAAAATTGTAGCAACAAAACACAAAGATATGAAAATCATTGAGAAATATAAAAAATATAGTAGGCATATTTCACAGAATAATAACAGAATGTGATCAGTCATGTAGTCATACATTCAAGCAGAGGGTTAATAGAAAAGCACTAGACTTAAAATTGGGTCAAAATATATAGAAAGCTGAACTCCTTTTTGATCATTGACTGCATATCTAATGAGGTGGGCGTGGCAATAATCCCCAGTTAGAGTCACCATCTCATTAACCTTATTAGTAAACTAGACAAAAGCCAAAACATGCCTCATTTACTCAAATGTGTTTCGAGCTGATGTCCACAACCATGTTACAGGTTTGTATTCATTACTACGTCACTGATGAGTGTCTTTACTAATTTAATCCCTTTATTAATCTGATAAGTGAAGCATTTAAAAAAGGACCATTAGGATGTCTGCTTTTTTAATTTAACTAATTGTTTGGTCAGTTCTAAGTGCTTATCCATGAAACGGTGTATTCGTTTGATAGGAGAATAAACTGTAAATGGCATAATTACAGACTAAGCAACAAATTAAATGAAAAATAAAACAGAGCAACCGCTCTTGCTTAGGTCTGGTCAGTCATGCAGATTATCTGATAAGCGAAGAAGTTAATAAGTGGGTGTTTGTAGGCCTCATGAAGTTGTTCCTATGACTTGGATGAACTTCAATCCTCATCCTTAAATGCAGAAGACAGATTTTTCACTACAGTGCCAAGTAGCAGCAGATGGTGCTATAGTACAACAGAAGCCGTCTAAAAAGGCCTACAACTACCACTACTTAAGAATTCACTAACCAGATTCTTAAAAACCTCACAACCCAAAACCTTCAAATTTTAACTGAAACACTTTTAAGGACAAACATTATCCTGTTACAGTAGAAAATATTTAACACATTTCTTAAATATTTAAAGGTATTTCTCCATGTTTTTAAATGTGATTATATGTAACACTCCCATCCACCTTGTTGTGCTCAAAATAGCAACCACCAACATTTTTTTCCCATGGTTCTCCAGAGCCATGCCCCAAGCGAGGTGAGGGCTACGTGGGACACGTCCCCTCACGTCGCCCCTCTCACAGTGCCAGCACTAGTGGCTCTAATCCGCCGTGGCGTACCTGGCAGATCGCTCTGGCGACACCGGCTCACAGCGCTGCTGGCGTTGTTGCAGCCTGGCCCGGCCCCGCACACCAGCATCCCCTCTAATCCCTCCCCGCCTGAACTGCCCAAGGAGCCTGAGGGGAAGTAGGGCACTGGAGGTGAAGCAGAATGAGTCAATCACTAGCCTGACTGTGGTCACTGCATCTCTGCTTAATACTGAACTTTTGTTCTTTTTGATATTTCTTTCTTGTTTCCTTACTGTTATTTTCCTTCCTTCCTCTTCTTCTTCTGTGGCCTGTACCACAAAGCAACATCAGTGGGTTAGGCAGCTGTGTTTGGCCTTCTGCAGTATCATGAAGCTGGCTCACTTTTAACCAGGGTAGATCACCAATGTAAACCTATGCTGCATGGCTAACCTGCTCCAGAGGTTAACTTCAGAGGTCCAGATTGAAATGCATCAACGGGCCAAGATCCAACAGTCATCATTCCTGCAGAATCCTGACATTGACAAAAGTACGGACTTTAAAATAAAGTCACATGGAAGAGCAATAGATATTTTTATGGGTGCGTAGAATCGTTTTTCTGTGACAGGCTTACCATTTCAACTCGTTTTAACAAGAACAGAGCTTCCAACGAACGGAGCGATAGTTTACAACACCAAATATACAGTATAATGACGGATTATAGCTGCATTTTAACTGAGCAAAGGTTCCTGACAGTGTTGAAGCTTTTATACTCATACTCCATCGCTGCGGCTCCGAAAAATATTAGGTGACCATGATCACAAATGCAACGTTGACATCAGACACTTGGTCAGACATTAACAGCTTTTCTTTCTCTCGTCTTTCCTCTCTGCAGCCTTGCACTGCATTTAATTTTATAACGTGCATCACATAACCATATGCATTTGTTTATCTTCAAGCTCCACGTGTTTCACATGAACGCACCCTAGCTGGGTTAACAGTTGACAACCAGCTTTATGATATTGGTTATCTAGGATTACCAATGCCCACTGAGGTCAGGTAACCCACAAACCACAAACTGACTTTTGCAGTTTGTGGTCATTCCACTTCATAAACGGCCTCCTCCTACATTCATTATCATTTTCCCTGCAAGGCCAAAGGTCAGGTGGTGGAGAGGGGACTGGGGTGAGCGTTCTGAATGGAGAGCCTGGGGACAGTCTCCCTGAGTTAGGGATTAAGTTGCTGCCATGTGGCGAAAGGCGGAGGCATCGCAGAGTCACACAGACACTCATCAACGAACATATTTTGTTATGGAAGGAAAAACTCTCATGGAATAATTATAAGCTCTTGGACATGCACGAGCACATGTTAGGTATTAGTATAATTGTTAAAGATCCCCTCCACACATGGATTAAGGCATACAAAATGTTTTTTAATGTGTGTCTGAGATGGTTTCTGCAGAAAATAAGTATAATCACCACACTGAAATCCTTAAAATAGCATCTACTCCTTCTCCCTCATTAGAATTTCCAAATATATGAATATGCACATATTCTTCACTTCACCAGTTTTTAACTGCTGGACACAAGATGTCTCCTTCTTCGCTGTAAAGTCCATTCTCAGTATATGTGCACTGGAGGCTTCACGTTCCCACATCACACTTGTGCATGAATATGAAAACAGCCTTATAGTGTCAGACTCTGCACATACATCATCCTACACAGTGAAGCTCAAACATTCAACTGTGGAAACATGAAGAAACTGGAGGGGGACTTTAAGGATATTTCACTGACCTGCATTACTTGATAAACTCCTAAACCCAACTAATAAAATATCAAATATTAGCATAGTAAATTTACCAGTAAATGTTGATTTATCTTGAAATTATTATAATATCAGACACAGATCCACACGAGTTACTGGTTAATTTATCTCACGTAGGAGGATCCATTCACTTAACGTCTCATAATGTTCCCGAAAACTTACCATATCATTAGAAGCGAGACATTTGAGCTTCAGTGTTGGTGCAGATTTTGGAATGGCTATTTGAAATAATAGCGGGAGAACATTGTAACTGTAATGTTTTGAAATTCATGTACGGGTGTAATCTAATACACCCTTTTCTTCTTATCATCAGAGCTGCAGGTTTGAGACTTGGACTAGACTGGCCAAATTCACAACTCAGACTTGGCTGACTTCAGGCTGTAATGCAGAAACATTCTAGAATCACATTTTGTGCAGGTGACAAATTAAATTAACAAGACCAAGAGTGAACAACCATACTAGTGGCTCTGTAAGGCTGTACTTATAGGCACAGCAGTGCTTTGAGCTAAACGCTCATTTAATTTCTTTGCAAATGAGGGGGCTGTCATTCAAAGCGTGTCATGGGGTCAACTTTTCGCCTATTGGTTGATTGTCATCACAGTGCACTGGCAAAAAAGTTGACTCCATGACATTCTCCTAGTTTGCATAATGAAGCAGAAATGCAAATAAATAAGTGTGGGGAAATAAATAGGGGGGAAATGTAAAGGGAAAATATAGAAATAAATACATACATAAATCAATAAGTACATTTAAAAAAAATAAATTAATTAATAAACAAAAGGGAAAATGAAATGGGAACGCCAATAAATAGGGGAATTAATACAGAAGCAAATTAAAAACAGAAATATTAATTTATGTCACATTTTATGAATTAAATACATTTATTTTTAATATTAGTTTCGGTGCATTTGATGGCATATTGATTATCTATTGAGTCATGTATTTATTCTTTATTTATTTTTGATTTTGGCAGCTTTGGTCCTCCATACCGAACTGAATTAACACATCTTTGACAGGAAAATGTTCGAACGCTGTGCGATTAAAATTTTCAGCGTTCTAAAAGATTTTCGTCTTGATTTTTTACTTACTCACATAGACATGAGACTTGACTTGGACCCCCAAAAGGGGAGAACAGCTCTGTCATTTACTACAGCAGTATTGGCTGTAGCCTGGCACAAACTGGTTGGCATGCCAGGTCACTACTTCAGCTTGGCAAGTGGCAGCTGACCAAATGTTGGGGTAACCTGGCAGCTCAAAGAGCAGAGAGAGTGACTGCGGTGTTAGCATTAGCATGTTGTAATGAAACAGTGCCAACTACACATAATTACCGGCACAGATAAGAGAAGAATCATTATCTTTAATATGCAGGTCCTGTCAGGCTGAGGCCTCCTGAACCCTACTCCGCCGTTGAGTAAGTTGCTCCCCATCCTGACCCCTCAGAGCAGCGGCAGCTTGCTTTACAGTTGGTGCAATGATCAGAAACAGAGAGCACAAATCATTATTTTTCCTTCACAAATATGAATTTCTAACATAGCGTTCCTGCAAAGGCCTCACAACCGCCAAGATGAAAGCTGCTGTTTGTGGAGGCATCTTTTAAAACAATTGTCTTTGGTCAGTTCCCGTGACATCTCATCTCCTCCATCCCAGTCCTTAAAAATCCAAATTCCTGTGTCCGGAGTTGGGGCGTTTTAAAGAATGTGGCGACTCCGTTTAATTAAGCCAAGCCATGGCTCCACTAATTAGTCAAGTCCAGTAATGGCCAGAATTCCCCGTTAGACAAAGCAGCCAAATACCTGATGGCTACCAATCATGTTCTCTCCTTCATGGGAAAAAATGCCCACAGTTTATTTTGCTGACTGTCACGTCCCCAATTAAGAGGGGCAGTTGAGGGGAGATCACTCTATAGCCGATTGATTATAGGTGAAACACAGGGCATGCTATCATTAACGACAGATAATTCTTCATTTTCTTATCTTCATATACATTCAGATGAGTGTACAGTACGCAGTCAGTGACAATGACCATAATAAGTGCATGGTCAAGGTCAGAAGGATGAATAACCAGGATTTTTCCCAAAGTGAGTTAGATGAAAATTCCTTAATTTAGTCTTATCCCTTTCACTGCAAAACAACTATATTAAAGGCTGTTAAGAGCAGGTAATGATGATATTGTGGCATTTTAAATAAAGCTTTATCTGTGTAACTGCTTTAAAATCTAACGACATCCTAATTCTAATCCCCGGAATAAGGAGATGTGGCTGATATAGTGAGAGGGAAAGATTTTTATTGGTGCTGCTGCTCACACTCAAGGTTGTTTGCCAAGAGTATCTGATTATACATTGAGAGTAGGGTGATGACTGGATGATACTTCACAGAATCATTTGCTCTGGTTGTGCTTGTGCTCCTTGTGGTTGTGAAATTTTATTTTATTTTTTACAATCTATTCATTTCTCTTTTTGCCTGGGATTTAGATGATTTACAAATGTTCTGATTTCAGCCATACTAGTGGCGATATGTCACGTCTGTCAGTCCACCTCTTTAAATGCAAACTGAAATATCTCAATGACCGGGTGGATTGCCAGGAAATTTTGCTTTACTTCGGTGTATGATTAATTAGTCTACCTGCAAAACAAATGACATTCCCATGAGACTCAGCTGTTTCTTTGTTTGGTGCTGATTACATAAATAGACGTTGGCATAACACGCTCAATTTTGATGATGAACATGGTTAACATTACACCGCAGCCCAAGTCTGTACACGGCATTAATAAAATACTTCCTGATCGATGAAATGCTGTTATTCATTACATGTCCATGATGAGTGAGTCCACATTCCACAGAGTGACACCAATTAGAAATACTGACGCAGCAGTGTGACGCTCAGAAATGTCTTTTGATCATGGCAACAAAAGGCCAAATGATTTGTATAAAAGAATGGATGTCTTAGTGTGTGTGTGTGTGTGTGTGTGTGTGTGTGTGTGTGTGTGTGTGTGTGTGTGTGTGTGTGTGTGTGTGTG
>JBBPCS010001205.1:0-15525 GCA_037974645.1 Hollardia meadi | reverse complement strand
AGACTTTATTTCCAAAGTCATGGCTGAATATTTAGCTGATTTTAACAGTCTAGATGAGCAATAACTGCAACAACTCGTTTCCTGCGAGATTTTAACGCGAGACTTCTCCTCAGACGAGACTTGCGCTTCTGGTTAAACAAAGAGGATTTTACTCTAACAATGAGGACTATCGCTGTCGGATCATTTCCGTAATGTTTTCAGACTCTTAGAGTAACAATCTCAGGCTGTGAGAGGCAAGAAAAAACACTTTAAGTGGACGTAACTTTGACAGTCGGAGTTGCCCCTAATGATTACGTCGCAGCCATTGCAGCCGTGTCACAGCTATCGGCTGAGACTATTTACTGGAACAATTCCAAAACCTTTGGTAAGTATGAATCATTCACACATCCAAATACATAATTATAAGGCCCAGGTTAAAAAAATAGCACACTTCCCCTTTAAGTATTAATACAACTTAAGCCTACTCCATTTCAAATTTAAATTCTGAAATCAGAATCTTACCCAAGTAAAAAAATACAGGAGTATTATGAGTAAAATATACTTGAGGTATCATGATTAGCTTTTGTATACAATTAGGTAGTTTAGTCCAGCAGACCACAGGATAAATCTGAGGGGTCGTGACACAATTAATGGGTTTCATGTAAAATCTTTATTTACAAAAAATATAAATAAAAATTGCAGAACAAGAAGTGCAAACTTCCCCTATGAATCAGCATCAAGCAGAAATAGAACATTACTTAAAAATGAAAGTACTGATGTAATGTAAATGTGCTTATTTACTTTACACAACTGTAAATCACAAATGGTGCATGAGTACTCTTTGACATGACAAACATGTTCACTCATGTCTCACTCTCACGTGATGATGTTAAAGTTGATCACTGTGGTGGAAAGCTGGATTGCCATCAAGGCTGTAATTAGCGCTCAGTTTAAACCGATGGCTTTCTCACGGTGTTGACTGACCTCACAGCTGGCAGCAACCGCAACGTTTTCCACAACACATGAATCACAGGAGACTCTCACTGCTTGTTGAGATACAGACACACGAGGAAAAGAAATGGCAGATGACAGAAGGTGACAGGGATAAAAACTCAGAGGTCACTGCAACTCGCCTGTTTCCAGCCTGCGGCCGCAGAGGCAGACAGTGCAGCCCATCACTCCAGACAGAGTCAGGATAGCCAGCAGGATGGCCCACCAATGAGCCTGCAGAGGAAAGTATTGTGTGATGTTACATTTTAATTAATCTGTAATAAGCAAAAGCTAAACTATGTGAATTTGGATCGCGGTTGACTGTCATGATCAGGCAACAAAAACAGCAGCTTCCCTCATTATCTTACAGCTACGTATATTTTTTGGGGCGATTGCAGCACAGCTGCAGGAGCATAGTCAAGAGATACGACAAGCCAGCTAACATTACCATGGAATGGTATCACGGGTGAAGAAATGCAATAAATGACGTTTAGCTAGTCACTTCAGTTCAAAAGAGTTGTTGGCGAGCAATGGTTTGAAGAGTTCACTCACAAACAGTGTGTGTGAGCAGCAAAACACAAGAAAGGTTTAAGCTAGTTCAGCGTAGGCTCATTTTAACAACTAGTGGCAGTATGGATAGACTGATATTAAGTATTTGTTGTCATGTTTTTGGTTGAACTTAACCTAGAACATGTTATCAATTTGCATCTGTGCAAAATGAGTCAGCGACATAGGCATGGTGAAACAACACAGTGGCTCCTGAAGTGAGGGGTCATTTCTGTCCCCAGTGAAACAGATGGTCGATCCATGAGGTTCTCTTTACGCCAAATGGGCCTTCCTGATTCTCCACGCTGTCATGAGCTACGACTGAAACACATCTGAACATCAAGGAAGGAAGTTTAACAAACAATGTGCCGAGATGAGGATGAGACCTCGGGCAAACATCTGCTGCATCATAACAAGGATGACATCCTCATCCATCGCATAAGGTAAACAATCATTTTCATCCACAAGCTGATGACCAGAAAACCACTGATCAGATCATGTGAGTGAATGAATGGCGAAGCTTGAGGTTTTAATCTATTAAGTTAATAGCTGAAATCCTGATTGAAAACATGGAAGTGCACATCTGTCATAATCTGATCTCAACGCCAATCACACCAAATCACTGTATTTTGGATTTATACAAAATGTGAAAGAAGTAGTAAAAGAAAGTGAAACAACTCATTCAAGTTTACAATCAGGCTTTTAAAAAGGTTTGGCAACTGAAGCACTGATTACATTTCATTCTAATGCTTTCATTAAAAAAAAAACAGACTAGTTTACGTTCACATTGTGTATCATTTACGCTTAATAAACAAGATGAATGCATCTTTTGGCATGATGCTTCCTTTTATGAGCATTATCGCTGTTACTGCCGTTACTGCTTAAGTGTAAAGACCAAGAGTGCTCTACAGTGCCTCTAGTGGTCAGAAACTCAGCAGGGTGCCTTTAAAGTGAAATTATGTAACTTTTGCTAAACAACAGTCACTGTGGCTACATGTAATATTTACTAGATAATGCTAAATGCTAAATGAAGTTGGGTACAGTAACATGGAGTCGTAGATGTCTAAAACCTCTGTTGTTACACTGTTGTCATTCATTTAATACATTATTATTTTAAAAACATTGCTTATAGCCCCTTTAACTAACTAGTGGGCTGACGTTTAGCAGTTCCCTTTAGTTTTTCTCATGTTAGAGCATCTATTTTCTACGTTCTTCACCTTTAATGGCATTTTACATATGCCTTAATCTTATGTATGTGTCAAATTGATCACAGGAAACCTTCACCTTCATCCACTCTGCTATGTCATCGAAGTCATCCAAATTGAGAAAGGAGTTTTTCAGTCTTGCGATGGGGCCGTCTGCATCCAGCAGACGACACACTTGGAATTTGTCGCAGTATCCCCGGTTCCCTGAACACGGAGCCCCTCCGACCAATGGCAGCGCTTTTCTCTGAAAGTGACGGGAATGCACCGAGGAGGTAGTGCTGGCACACGTCTCAGGCTTATCTGCCATGGATACAGAAAAAAATCTAATTAAAATATACCATAATATCATTCTATACATTTAGCCCTAGATACCGAACATCTAGGGCACCAAAGCATTTAGTACCATAACAAAGCTCCTTCACAAAACACCTCATGTTATCCTTTGTACACCAACCATCGTGTCAGATGGTGTGTGTTGAGAAACAGTGACGTACAGGGGTAACCTCAGTACAAAATGACACAGGCTGATATGTTGAGACACAAAGTGTAAACACATTCCTCAGTTGTAGTGGACATATGGGCATATGGTTACCAGGCTGCTGGCAGCACATGTGGCATTTCTCCTTCATGGAGTCTCCTGGACAGTCACACTGCTGCAGGCGGTGCTTCACACACACAGACTCAGTACAGACCTGCAGAGAGACACAGCCATTAAGAAGAACAATTTATGAGAATTAGACGGGAAAATCTGAGAGACAGTAAAGGGAGGCAAAAGCAGAATCGTAGCCAAACAACAGCAGGTTAAGTCAGCCGAGTCCAGTCAAGGTTTATTTTCTATACAGGTATTTAAAAAAGCATACTTTATTTTGATACTTCAACATTGACTGGACTGGTAGGTAGTTGGTGCTGGACTTTCTGTCGGTTTTAATAACTAAATAACAATGAATTGATGGTAAGATACGGCTGTATACGTTCTGGATAAGGCTGATGAAGTGAAATTTGTGCCCCTCAGAATCTCTAAAACAGTTCAGGGTATAACTAAGGTTGGGTAAGATAGTGAAAACATTAAAAGTATTTTGTCCAGTGTTTTCAGGCATCAATTACTTTAAAGTTATATTTCAAGGGAGGTTTCAAGAGTTCATGATTTTACTGATTGTATGAAAATGAATGAAAACCAATGGATGCCTTGAATGGTGGTAAAAATATACATGAAAAAATATACAAATGTATAGCCTACATTCAAAAATCTTCAGCAAAAATATTACAACATTAAAATGTCTTACAAATGTGTGTTTTCCTTATGTTCCTTAATATTGTATCTGTGTTTGTTTATTGTGTCTCACTGACACATTGCACCATTTGGCATAGATCAAAGAGACCTCTGGTTTATAGGGCTAAAGTTAGACAAATTGAATAAATAGTTTATTATTTACACATTCTTGACAGATTAATCTCACACTTCGTAACGTGTGCAATGTGCTTCCAACATGTGTTTTTTCTTTGTTGTTTTTTTCAAATCTTTTCTCTGAAAGTGTTTTGAAAAACTGAACCAAAACTTTGATTCTGTTTATTTGTCCAGATGAGTTGTCCTGTTTTCTGTTTGCTGGATTCCAAGAAGGATGAATTTGAGTGAAGGAAAAAATGTGAGTCAGTTGAAATAATTCATGACTAATTTGAACACTAAAACCCCACCTTAATTTTTGGATCCCTTTTCTTGGATTATTACATTCCCACATCCCTCTCAAAAGACTTTTCCAGTTATTATGGATCAGGTTGTCAGATCATAACACATTTAGCACCTCTCGGGAGTAATATATATCCACAACTACTGCACGATGAAGCAACATTCACAGCTGGAGCTGCTCAGAGAAAACAAGGTGTTTGGACAACGGAGGAAATCGAGTCAGGATGAAACTTTTTTGGTGTGGTGACATGGATTAAATCAGATATTTTCTTAGTAATGCTGTATTGTAATGGTGCGTTTGATTACATATAAAGTAGTGATTTATTGGACATTGAAGCATGTTATTGAATCCAGAAGATTTTCTTCTACATGTGATATATAAACAGGAAACACATGGCAGTGAATCATTTTAGCTAAATAACAATTAGTAATCTATGAATAGCTAGAACTTTTTAATCACTTATGGAAATTTCTCTTTTTGAAGCAACTACAATAAACCACAAGGATGCTTGTAAGTATTAATGTTACAGTCACTTTCTGGTTTTAAAAGAAGCACACAGGCATGTTTGCAGGTTTTATATCATTAAAAAGTAACTTTATATCAGACTGAAAAGCTGTGTTTCATCGCTCTTTCTGGTTGAAAGTTGCACCATCACCTGTGACCACATGCAGAAATAGCGAAAGGTGTTGTTGGTGTGGTCAGAAGTGTGCTTTATTGCAGCTGTAACCACACTCAACAGTGATGTCACTGTGTACTGACACGCCCTGTAGTACACTTTTACATCACTGCAGCAGGGTACAACTGAAGATCAACAAAAATAAGATTTTCAGCTGCTCTCTAACTGCAAATCACGTGTACAGCACATTTTGGCTAAACATTTTTGAATGCAGGCTGTACAGGCTGGAATTTAAATGTATTTCCGCTACTGTTCCAGCAGCTGTTTTTCCATTCTTTTGCAAAACGTACAAAAATCAATGAGAAGACTCTTGAAACTTGCTGAAGTTGGGTAATCCATCATAGAGAACATTGAGTCTACATTTTTCTCTCAGTTTAAAAAAAAAGAATTAATCCAAAAATGAACTGAACGGAATAAAAGCCTTGAATGGTGGACAAAATACTTTAAAATTCCTAAAATCATGTTGCACGCAGCTTGCACGCAGCTTGCTGGGCACTGTTTAAGCTTGTTGAATCACACTGTGGCGTGATGGATGGGGCTGCCTCACCCCGTTCAGGCAGACACGTGTTCCCTGACTGCAGACTGTGAGGTTTTCCTTGGCACTTGGCTCAGGGCAGAGTGGAGAGAGGCCTGAACACACACTCGCTCTCTGACAGTCTGTCTCCTCATCACAGGTCTGACCTGCTGGCTTAAATTCACATTCCTGACCGCAGCACAGGCCCTGACTTGGACTGATGGAGAGAAACATTATACAAATAGAGTCTACATATAAACAAAAGTCAATCAAACAAAAAAACATGTCAATATATTGTAAGCTTTAGATCAAGTCTGCATGCAGTAAAAGTTGTTCTGGCCACTCTGATGGTGTGTGTATGTGTCTGTGTGTGGTACCTGCAGACCTTCCCTGGTTTGAGGCGACACTGGACTCCCACAGGCTGTTTAGCGCTGAAGCAGCAGAGGTCTGTATCATTGTGACCGACATCACACTCCTCATCTTCCTCCACAATCTGGTTTCCACAGATGGGCTGATCACTGACTGGCCAAAAAAGAACAGCCATGCAGATAATTACACACAGTAAACACACACACACATACCCTGAAAGTCAAGACGTTTAGAATTATTTACAATGACTTCTGCAAAGTATAAACATTTGGCCTCGACTCTGCACGGCAACATGCAGGTGGATGCTCTTTTCTTTCTCACCCACAAAGCACTCATCCTTCTTCAGCTTTAGGATCTTGCTGATGTGTTGGATGCTGCATGGAGAGAACTTATCGTTGTTTTCACGCACCTCGTCTGTGGCGTGAGGGAACATCAGGTACCTGCCTTTACCGCCAGTGGAGCCAAGGTTCCCGCAGTTTGAGCCCTCATCGTGCTGCAGCATAGACAAAATACCAGATATTTTAAATGATATGTTTTTCTTTGTTAAATTATGTATCTTTTCACTGAGCAAATGGAGTAAGCAGTTACATGGATATTCCCAAGCTGTAGACAGAAACAGCAGGGGGAAACTAATTATCAAACCGAGCTAAAACCATTTGTTTCCATCGTTACAGATGGGAGGATGGGAGCAATGTTTTTGTTGATCTCAGTTAAAGTGGATGATGGTGCCTTTAACATTAATTATATGACAGAATCCTTCTGAACAGGCATCAGTTTTTCTTTGACTTTGAAAGTTATCTTTGTTGTATTTTCAAATAAAAAAACGTAGCCTTCATGCAGTCAAAAGTTTTCCCTGGAATCTGATGGCCCTGAAACAGCAGAGGAATGTCATGTTCCACATGTGGGATTACGGAGGACAGAACAGAGAGCTGAGAAAGCTGAGCTGTGAAATGTAACAAAGGTGATGTGTAACATGGGACATCCTGCGAACTCTGCATTTGTAAACAGGCGATAGACAACCTTTTTGCTTTAACTTATCATTGTGAAGTAAATATATATTAATAGTGTAATAACTAAAGAAAAATGACACCATCTGTGTTTAGGTCGGTTCCCTGCAAGCCTCCCTTTCACTATGAATTTCATGCTGCAGGCTGGATGTAGTTTGATTTACCACACAAAGGAAGCATGTCAGCCATTGCGGAATCAAAACAGGAGGGGCATTGTTCTCCCCGGTCACTATCCCCAGGTAACCGTGGAACAAATGGAATAAATGTGGAAACCACCTTGCAAAAGAGAAAAAATCCTGCTGATGGAGAAGGCAAAGAAGGTGAAGAAGGAGAATGAAACAAAGCGCAGGAGAACAAGAGCAAACGGTTGGGCTACTAACATAATTTTCTGTGGGTGCTGTGAATTATATACATTATATGATGTACTACTACTACTACTACTACTACTACTACTACTACTCAACCTCATAAATTAGTCTCTGATGGTCCATGTTGACTGCTGACTGAGGGGAAATAGAACAAGGCTGAGAATAGAAGGTGTTTTTCCCCCTTTTGTTTGCCGCACATGTTTTCATTATTTTCTGATATTTTATAGCCATAAAGATTAATCACTTAATGAAAAGTAACCATTGTAGTTGCTGCTCTAATTTCATGGTTATAGCAACTCATAGCATGAACCAAATTAAATGAAAGAGAAGAGTATGACAAGAAAAAAGTATTTATATTTCAATTTATCTTTCACCTGAGTATCAAACTGATCCACAGCACACAGGTCTGAATGCCACTGTTTGCATGTATGGTTGCAAGAAAAGTAGGCCAAAGGCTAAAGCAGCCCACCCCTCTCTTTCCTCCACCATGCCTCCCATAAATCTCAGGTGAAACTCACGCTCAGATCGCTTCATGTGCTTCTTCCAGTCTGGAAACAATGAGACATGCCAGTCACAGGAGCCAGGACACCAGGCCCGAACAAGTGAACTTAGGGTAGTTTGCAGGGTTTGACATAGCAGAACTAATCTGCTCAGCAAGGCCTCAGAGGAATCTTTGGGCCATGGAAGTGTGAATAACGGAGGGCAGAGGGAAAAGAGACTGAGGAGCGCTGCTGGCATTTTGGCAGTGGGAGAAAGGTCGCAGGTGTTAGCAGCAATCACACATGGAGAGACATACGCCAACACACAAGCTGTGGAATGACAGTTGTGAATGAACTGCTTAAATATTTTACTTAAAAGAAAAAACAAAACAAAATTTAAACTCAATAATACCACAATGTAAAAATACCCCATTAGAAGTAAGTCATGCATTTAAAATCCTACTTGCAACTTTTTGTGCTTTGACTTATCATTATGAAGTAAACATATATAGCACAGTTTAATGGCTAAAGAATAATGACATCATCTGCAATTAGATTGGTTCCTCCCTTTCACTATGTTATTTATACTGCAGGCTGGATGTTGTTCGATTTACAACACAAAGGAAGCGCGTCAGCCATTCTGGAATCAAAACAGGAAGAGGCATTGTTCTCCCCGGTCACTATCCCCAGGTAACAGTGGAACAAATGAAATAAATGTGGAAACTCTACCCTGAAAAAGAAAAAGATTCCGGCTGATGTAGAAGGCAAAGAAGGCGAAGAAGGAGAGTGATAGAAACATTCATCCAGATCCACACCATACCCTGTATTGTATACTCTGCCACTCTTGAAAATTTCATCAAAATCTGTCCTTAACTTTTTGAGTCGTCTTGCTAACAGACAAACAAAAAATTCAGAAATTGACAAGAAATTGACAGAAATCGGTATCAAAAGCAGTCACTAGACTAATATATTGTATTTGACATTATTAGATTGATAATAATAAAACAGCCTACTGATGCATCAATAAGAAGGATATTACTGCTTTAGCTGCTCAAGGAGAAGCTAGTTTTAACTCCTTATGCAGTTAGATAGTTCAGTCCAGTTTTCCTAACCTAGGGTTTGTGTACTTAAGGGTCACAAAATAAATCTGAGGGGTCGGGAATGAAACAAGAAAGAAAGAAAAGAAGAAGAAAAGGTTTTGAGTTCTGATATATACATTTGTTTTCATTTTTTTTTAGGATATTCTCATTTTACTTCTATGGGCCTTGAACAATTATTTCAATGAATCCATCTGAGAACTTTAGAGAACAAATCGTTGTGATTTCTGATCGTTCTGACACAGACACATCTGAGAGAGTCAGAAGCCAAAAATGCTGTGAACCATTGCATCGTATTTTATAAGCTTGTCATTAGTTTAGTAAATAACGTACAACTATCTCAACATTTAAGCAGTTAAGTACATGTATAAACAGAGAATAACAGTGAGGAGACAGCGAGAGAGAAATCCTCCTCTTCTCTTATTTCAGATTATTCAGTGAGGTTGAGCCAAGGATCTCTATAAAACAGACCAGTCAATAAAGGCCAAGGTCTCTAAAGCCCACATAAGTGAACCATTCACAGACAATTTGTTCTGGTGCAGTGCAAACAGCCATGTGTGCCTAGTGAGAATATATTAAGTAAGTCTAAATTTTAAATGGCATAGATTCGTTACGTTGAATTATCATTCAGTACACAACCGGCACTGTCTGACGTTAGACTAGAAAGTCTTTGGTGACTGGGGCACCAAAAGGGGTTCAGGGTAAAACTGGTAAAGTTTAACAGCTGAACAGACGTCTGAAATACTACACTGAGGTAAACAATAGTTCCTTGTTGTGTGCTTAGAGGAGTTATTCTATGTGCTGAACAGACATTTTACACAGCATACTCTTTGACATGTTACGGAAGAAAATCACAGGTGTAACTAATAACATCAACAACAGCTCCATTCAATTTGAGTGCCTTGGAATTGGCTGGTCAATAAAACAAGCTTTCACAATACCGGGATCCTGCAATGAAGCTATAGATAATGCTTTTATTTCACCTGTGGATATCCTGGTGTATAATATTAAGCTGTGAAAAACAGCAGAGAAAGCCAAAGGCCTACAACAGCACCTAAATCATCTACAAAAGTTTGGCTGATGCTCAGTTTCAAATCTGAGCATCAGAACTTGAATTCACGATGTTGCCAGGTTTTTTTTTTTGGAGTTGATGAACGGTTTGAAATATTACATTGCACATTATATGAATGTAGGGCAAAAAAGTGGCCATATTCCAGTGAAATCACCACTGTTGCTGTGATGGACACCATCACAGCAACAGTGGTTGTTCCATTATTCACTTTCTGAGGAGCAGCTCCAGGATTTGTCTGTAAATGACATCATCATTGCAGTTTACACATTTAAAGTTTACAAAACTAAATGAGTTGAATTTACACTATTTATTAAGACAGTTTAACATCTTTTTTCACTACTAGTATCTTTTATATTTGCTTTGTCTATACTCACTGTGTTCACCCCATGTTATACTTTAATGTACTTTGTTGTGTTTTATGGCAAGTGAGGCTCCAGTCCCTGTGATTCACAGTGTTCACTGGTGTCTAGAGACTGCATTTCCCCGAGGGGGGTGGAGCCTCTGCCACTGGTGTGCACACGTGTGCTGCATGCTGCTAATGACTTGAGTGTAATTGGTTTTGTTGGCCTGCCTGTCCATTGTTAGTTGTGCATGCTCTGAAGAAGGTCAGATAGACCGAAAGCTCACATTAAAGTGAATAACTGCATAGAACTCAGTGTGCGGAAATCTTTGCTTTCACTGCTAGTATCTTTAGAATTTGCATTATTATGGGCATGTCATGAGATAAATTGTGTGCAATATTCTCTGAAATTGTGAGTGTTTGGTTTGATCGAGCAGGTTTTGAGGAGCCTCTCTTCATTTAGTATCAGACAGATATTTAGTAAAGCCTGTGATGCGACTGACCGGAGATCCCAGGCTGTGGCCGAGCTCATGGGCAAGGGTCAGCTGGACATGTCGAGGTGGCAGGAGCTGTCCGTAGTTCTGAATAGTGACCAGGCCTGTGTTCAGGGTGGAGGTCCGGCCGTTACGCAGCATGGTCGGCTGTGAACATATTCCTCCCCAGTTACCTGAAGTACAGACAGATGAGGGGATAAACATGAAGTGTGTGGGCTTGGTTTCCGGTGAGGCCATGTAGAATGTAAATATTATAAAATTTAAAAAGCAGAGTTTATGTATTCTACACAATATGTTTTTACTGCATAGGTTACAATAAGTATTGCACTGCAAAAAGTGAGAAATTTAGCTTTTGATAAAGTTGAGAGCTCATGAATGCTTGCACATTATTCCGACTGCAATAACAGTATTGATACTGCAGATTCAACAGGCTCAACAGGAGCTGCAGACCTCATGAAAACATGCTCATCACTTTACAGTACACTGTGGTTGCATAACTGACCTTGTGCTACTGGAAATACCTTAAACTAACAATGCGTTATCGACCTGTGAGGCCCCGGGTTAGGGAGGCAGACAGACTAACAGACCTGCTGAACTCCTGTTTCACATCAAAGCCTGCAGAGCCATTTGGCCTCCAATGGTCTCCAGTATCGTTGGGTTTACGTAATGTCCCTGAAAGCTATTCCCACAATTACAAACAGCTGGAAATATTCACATGGATGTATGGATGGTTTGTGACATCATCTTTCAGCCGGCCAGCCAGAGGATTACTTTTAGAGAAACCAGCCCAATTGGTCCAACTGAGAACCTATGGGTCTTCAGAGAGACTGCTCATGGATTTGAGCAAATCAGACTTCAAGTAGTTTAACAAGATCATCTCTTTAATGAATTTGAAACGACATTAACAAGGGTCAATCCTGCTAATTGTACAATACAGTACATAAGGGACGAAAATCAATTCAACCCTGCATCTTGAAAGATGATAACCACCTGTACCTCTAACATAAGCCCAAATTTAACACTTTACTAACAACATGCTCTTCCTCGTCTATTATCATTTTCTCAGCACCAAATACCCACCACCAAGTCTTTCAATTAGCTACTGTGGGAGTCTATGTGACCATTCTCTCTCTTCACTTCATTGGTTCCCTCCAATTCTACCCATGTGTGTTTCAGGTTGGAGGTCTCATTCTTCCCATGCACGCATGTGAATTTTATATAACACCTCTTACACAATGTGGTCAGCACTACCATTTTGAGGGGTAAGGCTTGTGAGGTTCACGTCTGTTAGACATGCTGAGCGGCTGTTTCAGAGAAATCTGAGTTAACTCTGTGTCATTGAGGACTGTGGGAACCAGTCGTGCCATCTGGACCTTCCACCACAATGTTTTTGTTACACGGTGGGCGTAGGTGTGACGCACAGAAATAGTGAGGGACAACCAGAGGTCGAAAAACATAAACAAAAGTGCCCCCTATCTCTGCTGTTGTAGGAGCAATGAGGGTAGCAACAAAGGCAAGACCGTTACACTGCCATCATATGTCCGGTGAAGAAGGCTGCCAGCGACAATACAGTAACTTGGGACTCTTTATCTCCTGGTATTTGATATACCATGATAGCCTTTGCCAGAAATGAGAAAGCACGCTTAATTTTTTAAAAAAACTTTATGGGAAAACTGTGCTCCTAAAAAGAAAGCAGCAGAATTCTGGATGCATTTCTCCAGCATTCCCTGCTTTTGACCTATAATGGCCCTTCTGGCAGGCTATTCAAGGAGCTGGGTTTCCTAGAAAGAACCTACTTTGGCGGCCTGCACTGTTGTTTTTGGCAGAGCGAGCAAAGAGGGGCTCCAATTCTGTCTCCTCCTCCTTCTCGTCTTCGCTACAGAGAGGAGCCCGTAATGAAAGACTCCTATTATTAGCTCGCTGGACAAACACATTTGGGGAGAAACAAACAATTCTCTGGATCACTTGCACATAATGCACACACTTACCATCAGCAGGAACCAAGCACACACACTGAGACAACCATGAACAGAAGCAATACACACTGTAACACCCACTTCAAGAAATATTCGATCATACAGTATCAATCAAAAGACAATCATCACAGACAATCACTCGTATGGTTTATTATGGTAAAACAATAGTAAAAGGGAAGTCTTTCCTTGGATAAACGTGGGGGGAGTCTGAGGGTCGCAATAACACTTTTAACAACAAAAACAGACACAGATAGCGATTCCAAGAACAATGACCGAAGTTCTCAGAAATCTACAGTAGCTCTACCCTGGAAGTCAACCAAAAGTAATGTAACTATGTCGGGTGACTTTCCATCACTGCTCTCTTTGTCTCCAGAGTTCAATGACCTCCACATTGCAAATCTGAATAGGATTTATTCACCGCATGGTGAGACCAATTTGACCTTTTTGTTGCTGAAAACAAAAGACTGTCTGGAATGCATCGAAGGTCACATTCAACCTGGGACTTTTTTGTGTGTGTTTTTTATCTCCTTGTTGTCACTGACAGCAACTTCACAGGGAAAAACAAGAGTAAACCATAATTATTTTTGGAACAGGAAGTATCACCTCAAAATCTGATGAACGACGGAGAGCTCGAGTGATAACTTTATACCTGTCTGATTGTTTTGCTCTAACACACTTTGGTGTAAAGCTCACAGAGCTTCCCCAAAATTAACCGGGTGATGTACATCTGATCATAATTGACCTTTAAGGGGAACCCCACTCATTTTATGCATCAAAGTCTGTCTACAGGTCTCAGGAAGGACCACTACATGTATGGAAAAAGTTATGTACAGCCCTCTGTGGCTCTGGAGGAAGCAGCATGATGTCACTTGAGACAGCGTCCTCTGGGTCTGAGGCATAGACAGTATAAACAGTGGACGGAACTTCCAGGTCTGGCAAGTGAAGCCAATGAGGAAGTGCCTTCAGCCTCCATTGTTTCTAATGGCCTGCACTGGTTTTTAGAATCCAATTTTAGGTATGGTTTTAAGAAAATCACTTCTCACTTGATCAGTAAAAAGTTTCAAAAAGAGTTATGTTCTCAATAGTCTCAAGTCTTTGTCCATACAGCATGATGTTCATTTTGTAAATTATGGTCCCAATTATAAATCAGGTTATGCTTTAGGGCGCGGCTACCTTATATTAACCACGGCCTGTCGTTGGGTTCTCAATCAATTCAGGATAGAGCAGCAGCAACCCTCCTCCCCACCTCCATCCTCTCGTCCAGAAATGGTCACACCAAAAAACAAGATGGCGATGGTAAAAATACTAAACTCTTCCAAACGATAGTCCATAAACCAATAGGGGACACTTGGTCTGAAGACTACAAGTTTGAAAATGAAGAAGTGAGCTAACCAGACATTTGTAGCCTGCTTTCCATCTCTTTTTAAGGCTAGCGGCTAGAGGCTAGATTAGCTGCTACTAGCATAACACAACCAAATCTCAAACTGTCAACCAGTAGGTTACATTAAAGGTAATGTACGTGTCAAGTTTTGACAAGGAAGAAGATTATGGGAAAGAAAAAAAGATTCTGCTGCATCTGTTTCAATCGTTTTTTTAAACTGTCAATCATGAGTCTGACAGTGTTATACAGGGGGAGTGTAATAATAAATTAAAACAAATAGACTTCTTTTGATTTTTAGACCTATACAATGATTTGGGACAAAACAATTTTAGACAAAACAGTTTATACATTTTTTTGTACTTGTATACTGTTGTATTGTGAAGATAAAGAGACAATAATTTTAAGGTTTCAGTTGCGTACTCTGCTGAACACTGAACATGGATTACTTTTAAGACACAGACTTTGTTTTTTTAAATGACTACAATCACCAGAAAAAAGCAAGTTTAATCGATCAAAATATCTTTTACATTGATGTAGGCTCTCTTCCCATAGTGAAATACATAGCAGTACTTTCTCATGGGCAGTGGGAAGTACAACTTTAATTCAAAATCAATATTCAAGCATATTTATTTACAGTAACACAGTTTGTTTTTACTCTCACAAAAGGACAATGACTCTACCGCACTTTAGCCAGATAGCCTACTAAAAAAAACATCAACATTACTGAACATATAGTGTGGAAAATTACTATCTGTTCCTCAATTGGTTTCAGGAGAAGAAGGAATTTTACTGGTGAGAAAGCTCACTTGTGGCCTGAGACGTTTAGGCCCCAACCCCCTATCCTCCACTGGCGTATGAACACATAACTTAGAGAGGTTGGACTTCCCGGCGGTTGATGGGGGGCTGCGTGCGAACATGTGTGTGTGTGTGTGTGTGTGTGTGTGTGTGTATGTGTCTGCTGTAGCTGTAGTGCAATAGGGGTCTTTGAGTTTATGGTTCCATGGTTTAAGGCCTTCAATTACCCAAGACCACTAATAAACTGGTGGAAGTGGGTTATGGAGATACTCAGTGTATCTGTTTCTGGAAGTCAAACATTATCAACATTTAATAATCTGCTCATTCTTCAGGGCAGTCACCTGAGATGGAAAAGTCACAACAATGTCACGAAATCCGTGTGTGTGTGCGTGCGTTTTTATTACCTATTGGGGACCTTTTGTGGCATAATCACTGACCTTGTTGGGACCAATAGTCCTCATGGGGACCAAAGACTGGTCCTAATGCAGCAAAACTTAATTTCTGACGTCCTGGTTGGGTTTAGAGCGATGGTATGAATTGAGGTCAGGTTAA
>JBBPCS010001204.1:0-15530 GCA_037974645.1 Hollardia meadi | reverse complement strand
CTGTTTCATTTTAAAATGTAATCCTGCTAAGTAATCCCCGTTTTTACAAAATATACCGGTAATCTGATTACGTCTTTTTTTGTACTGTAACGGAATAGTTACCTTTTTTTTGTATCCTAATTATGTAAAGCCGTTACATGTAATCCGTTACCCCCCAAGCCTGCAAATAACTACTTTGCATTGCCACTCTTCCCAACAGGAAAGATAACCAGAGAAAACAAAGCAGTTACAGTGTAGAGGTTAAGTTAAAAAAAACAACTCCTGGAGACAAAGCAGATAGCCTTGATGCAAAGGAACATCTGCACGCTGAATGGTATGCTTTAATAACATTCACTGTGTTACAGATTAAACGAACCTGGCTCAGACAGACTTCAGAATTGTGTGCTTTGTCTGTCTTCCTGACTTGAATGAACATGTTCTTTGTGGGCTGGTTCCTTGATATTAATTCTTTGTGAGTGTGACATTCCTCGTGGTCCAGCAAGCACAGGGAGGAGACACAGAGGAAAAATAAAACGTAAAACAAAGTAAGGAGGCAGACAGAGGTGGGGAAAGACGGAGGAGAAAAATGTGGCTGGATCTGTGAAAATGGCAAATGAAGGAGGGAGAAAGGAAAGGGAGAGAAAGGGTTGAAAAGAAGGATTCAAAGATGAGACAACAGGTGGACAGTAGTAACTAGTAAGCCCAGTCACTTAAAGAGAAATAATGGAAAAGGTGGGAGAGAAATACAGTGTAAGATAGGAAATCTGGCTCTACAATAAACAAAGGGAGACCTAAAAGTCAGTCATGGTCCACTGTGTTGATGAATCTGCAACTTCTCAACATGGGCAAGATGGTCTGCCTCGCATCAGTTTACCTCAGCTTCATTCTTTTTCCTTTACTGTTTATTCTCAAACTGTGTGGTAAAATACACCAAAGAAAGAAGTCTTCCTCACATGCTTGGCCCTCTTACACCACGAACACAACAGATTTGTTCAGGTTTACCTGCCTGCACACTGTCCATCTAAAGGTTATAATTGAGTAGAACCATACAGCTAAGCATTTTTATATCTAGAGATAATAGCCATATAACTGTGAAGTAGGATTAGTGACAACTAATCAGGAACGGTAAATGTTTTAAGATGGTGTGTGTTTGTTTACAATTTCCAAAGTGCAGGGGTGGAAAGTAATACCTGAAATTCCTTAGATTGTCTTAACATGGACTTATGCACACATAAGCAAAGGATTTGGTACTTGTTTAGTGGCGTAACTACACAAAATCCTTATCATCTCATGTCAGGTTTGCGTCAACGTCTATGCTAGCGGCATGTCCTATACCTTGACAGGAGCTAAAATGATTGCAGCAGGAAGGCGTGTCGGCATGCAGGAACAGAGGCTCGGTCTCTGTCCTTCACCTGTGTCTGAGTAGTATGAGTGCATCCTGTTCAGCTGTGATAGGGCAGACAGCACAGCCAGGATGGACCCTGAGCCAGTTTATGTGGACAGGTGGTGGAGGTAAAGCCACAATGACAAAAGGTAGGACATGTCCAGTATAACTGAAGATTGCTTCATAAGACATCATCGTATGTTAACTAGTGTGTATACCACAATGAGCTACTTACACATTTATAAACATAATGTTTGAAATTACAACTGACCTTCATCGTATCTTTGCCTGGACACACTTCCTGGTAATGCACTGGGCACGCCCTCGTACAGGCCTTCCCCCACAAAGTCTGTGTAGAAAAACATAAAAGACATGACAGCCATCCAGCTGCAGAGCTGAGCCACGCACAGCTGCCTCATCACCCGCGGGACATGGCAGTAGCTCCTGTAGATGGCTGGGGTCATGGACCAGCATGTTCTCAGCAAGCACAGCAGAGGTCCAGACTTCAGCAGCCTCAGCTTGCACTTCAGCAGGTAGCAGCATGAGCGCGGCATGCCGCACCTGCCACCTTCCATCGTGCCAGCCCCTGACTCCAGTAACGATCCAGTCCCCGCCAAGCCGCCACTGGCACAGGGTTCCTCAGACACCTTCATGGTGATGAGCACACTGGAGATGAAGATGAGGATGAGAAGGGAGAAGAGGCACTCGGCCTGGCCTCCCAGGTAAACAGAGAGCAGGCCACGACTCCAGTCCAGAGCGGGTAGCAAATAACCCACACAGCCCCCCAAGCTGACCATGAAGGAGAACATGGCAAAGGCTTGGCCGCAGTCCTCCTCGTCCCGATACAGGTCTGACAAAAGAGCCTCCAGCGGTGTGAAGCACACTTGTCCACAAAAGTCAAGGAGTCCAACCCCAAAGATAAGGAAGCCCACCTGTAGAGCAACAACATTAAAGAGAATAACATTTGAAGTTAATTTCTTGCCTTTGTGTGTGCTTTGAAGGAAAAATTCACCAAAACAACGATCACAAACAACAAACGGATGTCCTACCTGGAAGGTGCGTCCACCCCACGCGAGACGTGCGGCCAGTACGTCAGCATGGGGAATGATGACAAGCGCCAAAAGGACTCCCAAAGACAGCAGCCAGATAAAAGGCCGCCGTCTGCCATAACTGCTGTTGCAGTGGTCACTGGCTGAGCCAATCAGAGGGATGAACAGAAGGCCGAGCACTGGACCAATACCTGTGGACAGAACCAGGGATACACACAAGAGGTTTAGACAAAGCTAACAGACTATGTAGAGGACAAACGGCAAACAAACTGAGGATTTGGACAAACACAAGCACAAAATATGAATTTACAAATGCTTGAAACAAGGCATTTTCCTTCTGAAACACTTTCACGCTAATCTATTTGGTATGAAGTCCTTTAATCACACATTGCAAGCAGATTTTCATAACATCCCACACCAAAAACAGTGTCAAGTGGCTTACAACAGCTACTATGACTGGTTGACTGATGTTCAGCCAGCCTTTTACTGGTCCAGCAAGTCCTTGCTGGTAGCCTACCAGGGGGTGAGCTGCATGTGCCCCTCTGTCATCATCCCTGACTGCTGGTGAGGGTTCCTACAGATGGCCTGCTGCCTGAAGGTAACCCAAACTCAGCTCAGTCTCCACACATGGTCAGATCTGATTAATTACAAGACAACATGTTCACACACAAACACACACACCTCTGAAATGACTGAATCCTGGAGAAACCATTTGACATTGAAAGGTACCCTGTGCAGTTTTAGACAAACACAAATTAGTTTACAATGAGTGTTTATCATCAAAAGGCACTTTGTGTATGGCCATAGTGTGAATTCACGTCTGCCCTCATGAACATGCTGCTAAATAATAAATTACACACAATGCGGTTTGAGCAGTTCACTAGCTGAACAAGCCAACACTTCTGCTGCTAATGAAGTCTGAAAGGAAGTACAACACCGTTTGTGTAAGCACAACTGTAATAATCATTTATTCGTACTTCTGTCAGTTTAACTCATGAATGGGCAACTCCTGGGGTACAGAAAGCAGATAACTGCAATCACTTGTTTGCTTGTCAGCATGTAAAGCGAGATGTGTTGTTGCTTGTAAATTTTAACAGTGTTATTGACTTTGTGAATGCTTTCCTGGTTGTTTATCTTTGGCTCATCTTTACACATGTCTTCTTATTATAATGTTTTATTGTAATGTCTGGTTTGATGCAGCAGAGCCCTTAATCCAAGACAATTATCTCCTATGGGTGACAACAAAGTAATCTTAGCCTGCCCATGAAAACATTGCTCTACAGCACCACTAGGGGTCAAAAACTCCACAGTAAAGAAGCTCAACTGGAATATGCAACTTAACCAAGATCAATTTGTAGTCTTCATACAGTTTGATTAACTGAATCATAGACAAGAAGATAACACTTGGGTTTCTGGTATCTGAAGATTACTCCAAGACACTTCAAGAAACAGAAAGACCCTGCAGGTAAGCAGGGAAACAGATGAGAAAAGAGAGAGGTGGGCAATTTGAGAAAGACAGAGTAGTCGAGTGCAGCCGTTGCTGCAGCTGTGGAGGCCCATCATAACAATCCTCACCATCTACAGCTGTAAGACTGTCTCCCACAAATCCTCATTCAGTAGCTGCTCACTACTTCCTGCGATATACAATATAACACACACACACACACACACACACACACACACACACACATACACACACACACACACACGCTTTCCAGTGTCTAAATACAATGCAAGCTGCTTTCCAGCTCTGTTTACAGACGCGCACACATAAAATCAGTGTGGGGTCTAACCTAACACACACATCACATCACATATGATCCTACCTAATATAAAACATGTCACATTCCTCAATGTGCTTTGTTACTTAAATACACACCTAAATATGGTTAGAATAACAAGTAATGAACCTTTGTATCTTCTCCTCTTACAGGGAGGAAACTAGAGAAAGAAAGTAACAACTGCAGGATGATGCAGCCAACAAATGGCGATTAGATAAAGTAGAAAGCAGCCATCTGAGAACCTGATGCTATTGCTCAGGGAAATTAGCTTTAACCCTCCCAAGACACAATATCTATCTCCATTCAAATAACACTCAGGCACTCCATTATAATAGAGGGAGATAAGAAATAGGTTGAGTGCCATTTTCAGATTGGCTTACAGTGCAGCCTGTTTGGGAGGAACCCCTACAATGAAATCATTTTTCCTCATATCACCAGCAGCTGTTGCAGAATTGAAAGAGTAGAAGTGTATATTGTTTAATCTTTATCCTTGAATAGTCACTTCTGTCATCCACATGAAGCCTTTTGCTTTGGTGGAGTTGTATCTCTCATCTGTATAGTCACAAGATAATGTCTCAAAGAGATGCTTTTAGTGAAGACCATGTGAACGCCATTTGAACTGGCAGGATAAGGCAACCATTCACATTGCTTACAAGCAAACTCAGTTACAGAGTGCAAACGTATACCATATGGTGTGATGCTAATAGTGTATATGTACAAGACACACGTGCCACTGATTTGGGAGCACCAACATGACTGGCCTTCTCCAAAAACAAAAGTGTCTGTCTCAATGTTTGCATTTGGAAGAGTTCCTAAAAGTTTAAGGAAATTCTTAAAGACTATTGTTAGATTGAAAGATCCAAGGGAGCTGAAGCCACAAATACACAACCACGGGCAAAACTGAATTACACGTTAGCCAGACATGATGGTGCGGTCATCGGATGCACGTTCTGTATAGTGTTTATGGCGTCTATATCCGCTTTTACACAGGGAAGTGCACAATGATTTTATGATCTTAACCAATAGAAAAGCCAATAATATACACTTCAGTGATATTATAGTTGCTTCTTGTTTTACAGTGTGTAATGTGCTCACTGCAATGAGAAACACTATATGTATATGTAAGTCTGTCTGGAATTGTGGCTCTTCCTCCGGCAGTGTGCCCTCCTGCTGCCTTTAAATTAGCGCCTGATTACCACCTTCACAAAGCAACAGGTGATTTGGCCACTCATCTGTGTAATGGCCTCAATTATGTCTTTATGACCTGAATGGAAAAGAAGATGGGAGCCCTTTGGCACAGTCACCCCTTAACATACAAACTTGGCTTCCACTGGAAAAGGTCACATGTCAAACTAATTTACAAAGCATACAGTCCTTGCAGGATACAGCCTATTCTGATTTACAAATTTTCTCATGACATCAATAGCAAACTAATAGTAAAGTTTTCCATTTAACGGCTTTAATGTTACCACAGCCAACAAAGCATTCAGGCCGATTAAAATAAATCAAATTTCTTTACAGCCCTATGACACAGTATTGCAAACCAAATAAATGGCACTCAAGGGCTATAAAAGTGTATCATTTGAAACAATCAGTAAATCAGTTATTGTCAGTAAACAAGCCACAGATGAGACAGTTGAATCCATGAAGCAGTATATCCTTCAGAATGTGTGCAAGTGCCTTTCATGTTTAATGAATATCTTGTCAGAAAAGGACAGAGAAGGAAATGATAAGACCATGAATATGTGTGAGAAAGAATGAGGCTGAGGCAAAACATGTTCACTTGCATTCACACACATACACTGTAAGGCAGCCCTTTCAGTCTTTACCAAGCCCTTACCTAGCACCATGGTCATGTAGCGCTCCTCCACACCAGCCTCCAGCAGTAGCGGGGGCACGTATGTGATCCCAGCTGCCACACAGATCTCCAGGCCACAGGTCAGGGAGTTCAGCAGGACGAGACGCCACTGAGACCTCCATCCAGGCATATTTACAGAGGCTGGCTCGCCTTTCCTCCCCTCTGGTAATGGCCACTACTGGGGGCAGGGGAGGGGGGAAGGATCCAGGCAGGGACAAGGGGGGGAGCGTAGGGAGGCAGATGGTGCCCCAGTGGGACGAGTGGGCTGTCGGGAAGGGACAGGGGCAAAGACACGTGGATGTCTCAGATGACCTGGAGAATTCATCCTCTTTTCAGCATTCTGGATCTGAAGAGCAGCAGAAGAGGACAAGAGAGCAGTCAGAAACAGCAAAATACAAGAAAACCCTAAATGTGACAGAGCTTTCATATAGTCAGATAGCATGTCATAAAGTTTAGAATTTGCTGCAGTCTCAGACCGAAATGTGAGTAAGAACTAAGGCATGTCACATCAGACAGGTCATTCCCAGGTTACCACACCTGGTTGTCAGTGGCCTCAGGTTGCATGTTAGTATGATGGCTTTCTCACAACAGAACACAGCTTCCAACATATTTTCCGGAAACAGGGAAATAGCAGCAACAGTTACAAAGATATGATATTGATGTATTCTTCTGTATTCTTCAGGACAGCAGGAACAACAACAGGCGGACAGAGAGGATGAGTCAGCTGGAGCGACATGGCAAACACACCAACCATTTGCCAAGATAATTCGATCCCCCCATGATGCTTTGGTTGCCTGTTTTTTTTAACTCTCAAAACATGCATGGTAATGGTTTGGAATTCGTTAAGGAAGTTCAAATTTCTCGTCCCTCTCCTTACTGCATCTCCCTATCTCCCCATCCCTCTTTAGTATTAATGAGAGGATCTAAAATCCAGCCTTTCCTTGGCTGACCCTGTCATTATCTGCATTATTAAGCTCCGACTGCAGTTTTAGTCACGTACACGAGTCCTCCTTCTAGAAATATTCAGCAGATTACTACCATTGTTCAGCTGAGAGCGCATGAGGCAGTTATTAGTACCTGAAAAGATCTTTCACAAGATGAGCATGAGGTAGATGAAGTCACATGTGAGAGGGATGATATTACACAGTGTGTTTTGCCACGCTAGCTTTAAGAGAGAGAGCTATGTTGTGCCAGATACAGGAAAAGTGACAAAGTCATCAACTGTGTTGTCAAGGGGATGTGTTGAACCACAACAACCTTGTTATTTTCTGCACACAGTCTCTGACAAAGACAAAAACACCTTGAAAGATCATTTTTCTTGACATTCTACATTACTGCCTTACTATCAAGATGTGGTCATCCTCATCCTCTAAAGACAGAAATCAACCACTTCAGACAAACTGAAAGAGATTCAAGCTGTGGAGGAACAGACTGATGAGGCAACATGTCTTGTCTTCAGTTAATACATCAGACTGCCACTAATCTCTGCGCATTCATGCACGAATCGGTCTGCTTCCTAGTGAGAAATAACAAGAAGTAAAACCAAGATATTTTCCCCATGATCCACCAATGAGGTGTGCGTTCTTTTAAAGCAGGGGAAAGAGCAAGAACAGTCAGAACAGCCGCAAACACAGAAACAACAAGGTGCTATATTTGCATTTGGTGTGACATGTCTCTGCCAATGCTGCCCATCTGTTCTCTCCCAGCAAACAAAATGGATGTCATCATCTCCAACAAGTCCTAGTTAATCGCAGAAATGTGCTTGGCTCTGCAAGTGATCTAATCATATTTAGACAGCAATCCAAAGAAATGAACCTCTACCATTAGGGAACATGTACTGAACAAGTTTATTAAAAAGAGACAAAATAGATGGCCTACTGTTTTCTCAAGAAACTGAAGTGGCTTGGGGCGTTACAAAAAGTAGATTATGATATCAATTCAGGAGTTTCCTGAGGCATCAGGCATCCCAGACAGAAGGCCCATTTGAAGCCTCTCGTGCCTTTCACATCACTGTTATCAAAAATGTTAACTGAATGTCATCAATGATGCCATCAGAGTTCCTACAGCATTCATGCATTCCCAGCTCCCAACTCAAAGTCATTATGAGTCCTTGAGCTCTTTGAGATTCTGTTGCACAAAGCGACAGTGTTAGCAGGCTGGACCTAGTAGGGGCCTGGGTCACTGAGAGAGAGGACCATTTCACACCCGTCAGATCTCATTCCCACCCAGCCTGGGCACTGAAAGACACCCATCAGGGGACCAGCCTTTGCCCTACGGCCTGTCTGGCCACTACAACCCCTGTCAGCATATCCTCTGTGTATGTGTATGAATGTATGTACACCCCTCTCTCCTTCTCCCTCCCCTCTGCATTGCGTCCTTATCCTTCCTCAACCCCTGAGGTCAGCTTCGTATCTGACCTGCATTCTAAGAGGAACCCTTTTGACATATCTGCCCACGACTGAGATTCAGAACCATAAAGGCATAACCAGAGTGAATGCTTTCTATTGCAATCACAGCTGACTCTCTGTCAGACATTCTCACTGAAAACAGAAGGGCTCCCAGTGGCAAGAATAGAGAAATCTGATTTGTCCACCCGAGCAGCTGCGGTTTGTCTGGACGCCTGCCCAAATGCAAGTCGGATTCCAGGGTTTTTGTAAATTGAATGGTTGCTTAAGTCGTGACCCAAGTGGCGGAGGCAAGTCAGAGTTTAACAGGGGCGAGAGAAGAGGATTGGCAGACTGAAAGAAGGTGGCAGGGATAGAAGGAAACAGTCAAAGTAGTGCAGAAAGAAGCATTTATCAGTCCATATATCCACCTCAAAGTCAAACATAAAAATCCATTTGATTGTTTTAAAGATGGTACTCTTTAGCCAATGCAATGCTTGTGGCATGGGCACGAAGCAGAACAGAGCTCTCAGGCACTCAGTTTTGCGTTATGGGGACAGAAGAGAGAAAATAACACACACTGGCAACCCACACAGTCATTCCACCACTCGCTTAATGACACCTCTGAATCTACAGTGTATTCCAGTCGTGTCCTTCCTCGTCTTCTCATAGCCTTGACACAAACACACACACACACACTGTTAGACAAACAACACCTTACATATTTAAACACTACAATATGAGCCAGGCTGCTGAGAGGATGGGTGGTGGTGGTGGGGGGTTGCTTTTGTCAGCTCTCCCACAGCTCCATGACCAGGCCCTATTCATCCTCAGGCCCCCCAAAAAGCTGTCCTAATGACTCTGAGCGGTATTCTTTCAATACAAAACAGACTTTGTATACATTGTGCCAGGGAGAGTAATGTGATATAGTCAGGTATCAAGTCCATTTCCAAGTCTTTTATTAACACAATGTTCATATAGGTGGTAGGATATAGGCTGTGTCTGCAGCAGGCAGCAGGCTTTGGAAAAGAAGGGAAGGAATTGCTCTGAGATGACATCAGAGCCACAAGCACAGTCGCGGCTGTGGCTGCAGAAACCTCAGCAGGAGGGTCTGGGTTGTGTTTTTGGCTCAAGCTGAATGGCTGCAGCAGTGTGGCCTTCCTCTCTTCAAGTTCCTGAACATTAATGGGCCTGACCGTCTTCATGGACGGACAGCAGTACCAGCTTTTATGCTGACTGCTTCCCTGACTTACCTCCTGCAAAGCTGGCTCTCCTTCTTGGCTCTCTGAATAACACAAACGAGTTAAGATGGAGCAACTCCTAACGAACACTGCACTGCTTACAGAGCTGCCATAATATTGCTACAACAACATTTCTTGCCATTGTTGTGGAGGTCGTGGGAAGAGCCAGGGATCACTGAATGAGACCCCAGACGGGTTCCTTCTAGACACATTCCTCGACATGTCCTGAGGGATAAATGCCAAGGTTTCTACCTGATGTCAGAACTGAGGAACAATAAAACCCTTAATAAACAGACCTATGTACCGACTCTGTTTTGTACATTGTATACCAAGATACAGGAACTGAAATTAACACATGCCAACCCCGGGTAGATTTTCCATTTGGCAAGTAAATCTTGTAAGGCTATCGGCCACACTGGCAGGTAAATGTTTGTGCCAAAACAATAATGTAACAAAAAGTATCTATCACGCTCAGGGACAAGGACCTCATAGTGCACTCAGGTGCATCTCGTAAAATCTGATATCTACATTTATATTTGCATTTACTAACTTAACATCTTCCCCAGGGTCTTTGTGCTTTCTCGTCTTGCAGGTTCTAATGAATCTTGGTTGGACCTACTGCTGTGGTCCTGCTTGCTGAATACTACTACTACTATTATTATTATTATTATATGATTATTATCACCAGCTTCATCATCATTATATTACTATTGTTAACATCTCTTATATTTCAAAATAACAGTTACTAAAGCTACTACTATTATTAACAGTTGTGATATTTCCATAGCTGTTATTGTAGTTGCTATGCATCTCTGTGTGTGCAGATGTCTCTCTCCCTCCCTCCCTCAAACTGTCTTAAATAAGGTTAACCATCATTTAAATATAAATTATCTTAGGTACAAATTACTTTGACTTTGTGTATGGAGCCATGCAAAACGGTAATGTACATCCCCACTGTGACTGGTGGACGCTGCACAGCTATTGGGAACTATCTGAGCCAAGTTTCACAGATAAGAATAGTTGATGAATAAAATTAATTAATAAAACGTCCTATTGGTGCTGATTAATCAGCCAAAACGATATGCACCTCTCCAGGCAAATCCACAGCTTATCATTTTTTCATATCGACTCTGTCTGCACACTTTGAACAGTTAAACTTCAAATGGCATCGATCATTTTCCATGCTTATTGCTTACAATTCAACTGTCACTTTAAACTCTTTCAGTTCTTAAAATTAAACTGCTCCCATGCAACAATTCACATGAAAACAGTTATTTTTTAAGACATTTTAACCTGTTTGCACATGAAAAACAAGACTTTAATTTTCATCAGAAAGTTTACAATCTTCTCATTTATAAACATTTTACCAATTATCTCACTCAGCCAGCCCCTCTGCCACTCTTTTATCAACCTCTCCTATGTTCACCCCTGCCAGGTGTTGTACATCGCTCCATGGCTTGTCATCCAGATTGGTCACCATCAGACCTCTGGCACCCTTTTTCCAAACATGCCGTTTCCTTATCTTACTGACAGTTGGATAACAACACTGAACTTGTTTCAATAATAAGTTTAGATTTGTGTTCTGTCTCTGTTCACTTGAAAGGCAGCCCTGGCCATGCTGACCCTACCCCCCAGCCTGTAATCTTAAGCCCACATCCATCACTGTGACCCCTGACCCTGCCTTTCACTGCAAATCATGTGACAAAGCTAACATTTCAAAGCTGTCCGCTGCTAATATTCTCCTCCTGTACCGTTCCGCCTAGTTAAATGAAAAGTCAACCTGTGGTCAATTATTTTAAAATACTGTTTCTAAGAGAAGATGCGATGGAAGGACAAATCTTAAATGGAGCAGGAAAGACGACCTTGTCTTATTTCTGGATGGATCAAAGCACTCTTTGCAGTGCCAAAATGTGAAGTGCTCTTTCCATCTCTGCACCTAATTAGGACAATGACTCAGAATAAGTCCCTTAAGTTTCCAAGACCAAAAAGATGACAAGAAACTAATAGTTCATGGCTCCTGAGAGAGCAATGCTATCAGTGTCTTCCAAGAATTATATTAGTCAGGGAATGTAATTACTGGTTGTAGGAGAAAATCTATTATCAAATCAGTCATTCAAATTCAGTAATTCATTCACTCACAATACAGGAATAATGTTTTAAACAGCCTCTCTACACTAGTGGACTCCAGACCACAACCTTGGAAAAGTGAGTGGAGGAAAGTATTATTGCTGTTATCTGAGGTGGACAACAGAGGATCCACACAGATAGACTAACACACACAAAACACCCATGCATATCACACTTATCAGGTGAATATGAGAAGAATCCAGACTAGGTTGGGTTGCCCTGGTGTGAGATTAGGGTGTGTGGGTGTGTGTTAGAGGGTGGACTGAGGAAAGCCTGCACCTCCGTCCAAACTGGAGGATGAAGCCAGCTACGGCTCAAGAAGATGACCGTTATCATACTGGCCCATGCAAATAGCACAACAATGGAGTGCAGCAGAGTTCAGCCATGTAGCCTCTTGTGAGTCAATGTGGCTGATAACGTGCCTCCCCGCAGACTGTGGCTTTCCAGCCACTGAAAACCTATTGTATCAAGGTGAAAGGGCTAATAAAAGGGAATGCAAACGCTAATGAGTTTTCATTCAACCATGATCAGGTGTGTTTACATTTAGTTAATAGAGTGATCAAAATTTAAATGAGGTTTAATCAACAACTAGTTAATTGCTGTAAGATGGCATTTCTGATGAACACCATGTTGTAACATGCAAGCATTAAATTTTTATTGATTAAGGAATGATAACGATGCAGGAAAATGATATTTTAGGAATAATTTCTCAATAACACAATTGTATTTCTTATTATTTTACCTTTATGCGGCAAATTTCTGTTCCATTTTATAATCAAACTAACTTGACACATCAGAAATCATTGCTCAGTAGATGTTTAGGATTTTCTAACCTTGTTTAAAACATAAAATTTACATTTGAAGTCAAATTATTAATATAGCAATTTTTTAACACTTGTAACTGCCCGTTTAATTTAAAATCAGTTGGTTTACATCCCTTACATGCACTTTTTTTTTATTAAAAGAAAACCCTTGTAAAAAAGATTAAAATAGGGCAGAGGTACAGTTCCATTTAATATGCTACAGTGAGGTCATCACATTCAAATGAATTCATCATGCTTGGCTAAATAACAATCTAAAAATCCCAAATGCTAGACTAAAAGTGTGCATCTTTGCTATTGTAAAGACATTAATTTAATTCTGTTTATTTATCCTGTACATTTGCTATTTGCACCTCTGGCTATCACACATTGAGGTAAGACAGTGTAAGAGAATGTGTGATAATAGCAAAATAACGTGATGAGCCAAAAAGGACTGAAGTTCTTTGACAAAGTGATACTCACCAGCCAAAGAAGCGAAGCTCCATCTACAGACTTGCATTGCTGAAAACTGAGCATCTAATATATTTAAAGGGCCGCTCACACTCTTTATCCAAACAACAGACTCAACTCACTTCCAGCATATATGCACTGACTGTTTTGACCACCTGCTTCAACTCTATCCTCAAGAGTCTGACCCTTTTTTTATCCTGCTCCTTTATGTGTCCCCTGTTCACTCCTCTGGCCCACCTCCTTTGCATCCCTCCCACTATTCTCCCTCCCTCCCTCTCTTCTGTGCCACAGCCTGTAAGGTGGGAATTGGGAAAATCCCAAAGCACTTGAGGAATCCTGTCGCTTTCTGTCTGTCTTCATCAGTTTAAAAAAAAATGACTTGTTTCTGTTTTACCCTCATGGTTTTGTCTTAAGACAAAATTCAGACCAAAGCACAAACCTTGACCTCAAATATGGTGCAGACACACTCACCTGTGTTGTATAATAAGAGCAAAACAGGCAGTAAGGAAACAAAGAATGAATTGATATCATCTAACAACCTCACACTGAGGCCACTCCCCCATCCTTTCTCTCTCTCTCTCTCACTATCTATAACCACTCCCTAAAAGTTCTGTATCATACCCCCTGACCCAGTATCATGTTTAGCTGCCTATCAGGGGAGGGGCAGCTCTCCTACCCTCTCATTACCTCCCTTCCTGAAGCCCAGTCTTAGTTAAGCTCATACTCCTGCATGACCGCTTGTCCATGGACTGCTTTAACCCTTTTCCTTGTTCATCAGCTCAGTCAGTAAAAATCCTATTTGAGTACACAGGTACAAGCACACACACATAGACAATTGGTCACGCATGCATACATACACATACACTATCACTCTACCCCCGGCTGGTTGCCATGTCTGTATCCCATGCCTGGAGGCCAAGACCAACCCTCTATAGAAAAAGCTTTTAATTAGATAACAGTGAGAAGAAGAAAAAAAGTAGAGCGCAGGGAGATCTAAAATGGGGAGGGTGGTTAGTGGTGGGTGTTGAGTAACGTCATTAGACTACGGCTGGCTTTAGGGTATCTCCATTTCTGGATCCCAGGCAGAGAAAGATAAATACAAAGAGAGCGGACAACGACTACTAGCAACAGGAGCGGCTTGCCTGGAATTAAGAGAATTCTGAAAATCCCAATTTGGAAAAAAGGCTGGGCCTCGCTCACTCAACTTGGACCTCTGTGTCCAGACTTACCGAATATCTCCCTACCCCTTACAAGTCTTTTGATAAATGTGCAAGTACACACAAAACTAACAATGCCCTTCCTTTAAAATTGTTGGCAAAGGTATTTTTTCTTGTTGGTGTGCAATTACCCACCCAAAGTACAAATATGCATGTCTTAAACACACACCCTTCTAGTTATTAGTTAATAGTTAACTAGGAATGGAAAACAACCCAAAAAGTTTTCATTGTGTCAGCCCAGGAGAACTGGGCTCCCCCAAGTTCCCCCCCCCACCCCCCCAAGTTCCACACATACCAGACACTTACTTTCCCCAACCAGCTGACGGCTCTTTCAACAAATGGCTGTGTTGCAACATAAAATGATACTGTACAAAAAAACGTACACATCTTCAACTGTCCATAATAAGCTACAACACACTGCTCCATGATTTGATAAACCTGGGAAACCAAAACAGCATGTCGGAAATAGAGCTCAAAGGCCACTAGTCTTGGCACAGCAGCAGGGTCCCAATGAAGCCTAAATGTCACCCACATTACACATAGCACGATGGATAGGAAGGATCAATCACTCATTGTGTGCTTCTACAGCAAATTAACCTTTAAGTAAATACGTGATGCTGATGCTTAAACACAGAGCTTCTATACATACCTAATAGCTTTTAACATGTAGCGCCTTCTAGATTAGCACTACTCCGATGACCATCTAAGAGCACCAGACAGTTAACATTCTCCAGGAGTTTTCTATACGAGGACATTACATAGATGGCACAACACTATTCTATACAGTCCCCTATAAGGCTTAAGAGTCCCATCAGTGTTTTAGTTACACAGGGCCATCTGTTGCACACTGCCACAGAACTGTCACAGCTGCCACAGTATCATAAATAATGAAAATGCAATTATGAATCGATCCATAAAGGATCAGTCATACTTTGCACAGGACTGCTTTACACGTTTGTTCCAGCACATGAGAAGAGACAATGAGCTCAAAGCAATAAGTTAACTGAGGTTTACAGTGTTATTCCTACATGTGACTCTTTATCTCCTGAATAAAAGTTTGACATGTCAGAGCAGAGTTGAAATGCAGGGTTTTCCCCAAAGAATGTTGTTTCCACTGTGTGACTACCTCATGAAGCTGATTGAGAGAATGCCAGAAGTGTGTAAAGCTGTCATCAAAGCAAAAGGTGGCTACTTTGAAGAATCTAAAATATAAAACATATTCTGGTTTGTTTAACACTT
>JBBPCS010001203.1:0-15531 GCA_037974645.1 Hollardia meadi | reverse complement strand
CACACACACACACACACACACACACACACACACACACACACACACACACACACACACACACACACACACACTGGAGTGTAAAGCACTGGTGCATGGGTGTGAATTCCATTGTGGATGGGTGAGAGTGGGGGGTGGGGGGGTGGCAAGTGTAACTTTTCAAAATCCCATTTTTGTTTCCCTTACTTTTATTATTTGAGGTTATTTCAAGTTGAATATTGTTTTCTTTACTGCCCAGCCACTTTTCAGCAGATTTGAGCTTTTGAACTGTTGCCCAGTTAAGTTTATGATCATGCTAATCTGCACACACAGTAATAATCTAATAATCTTTACAATCAATAACAAGTAATTTGCTTTTTTGACTTATTGACTTTTTTTTTTTAAATACCAGACTTTGTCCTCAAGCAAAATGTGAGCTGCCCCACCTTCTTGGTGGTTGTTTTTGGCTTCACATTTGGGGAGCTTTCATGTCCTCCATCTTTATTTTACAGTCAATGGGCTTAAAGTGTTGGATGGATGGACTTAAGAAGCAGCATTGCGATCCTCAGGCTTTGCAGCCAGGAAGAAGAAAATCACTGCTGCAATATCATTCATATTACAATGTCCAAGAAGTTAGCAACCTAAAAGACTGTCTCACTTCTATAACAATATAATCTGTTTACCACATTCTTTGAGGTAAACTATTAAACTGTAATGAATCACAGCAGAATCTTGTAAATTCATTACATTTAATCTCATTCTTCTATTCTTGGGTGGACGATTAAATGATTTAAATTATGTAGGTAAACCATGTTATGTGTAGTCACGGCAAAAACCAACTTTTTTCTAGTTTAAGTTAATTCTTCCACCATGCACTGAAGAATTCATTACAGAAGAAACACATTCAAAACACTTGAATTGTTTTTTATACAAATATTAGGTCAATTTGAGACCAGGATTATTTATCCCACTTCCTGTATGATTTGAATTTGGGGCTTTCATCAGACAGCTTTTAAAAAAATTTTTTTTTTTTACCTCGTCTTATTTTATGATGAGTATTGCGTGCACAATAACAATGCAAAGGCAATAACAAAAAGTCAAGGTAAAATATGGATTAGTGTCAGATAACACATCGCTCTTCTCCTGTATAAGATGCAGATATTAAAGAATATAAAAAGGTTTCTCCAGGAGAAATGAGACATCAGAGCATCCAATATCACCAGCCTGTGTCCTTTTTCATTAGCTAGTCTGACAGAATATTCTTCAGATCTGTCTTTGTTATCGTCGGCTTTCTGGGATTCTTTTGTCCCTTACCCCCTAGCTCTGTCCTTTATTATATGTCATACCTAACATTCTTCTACCAACAGTGCTGTAATTTTTAAATTGAAGCTACCTGTAGTCAGTATTTATTTTTATTATTGTAAAGCTGAACTGGTTCATATTTTTATATTAATAATGGCTCAAGTGACTGAAGGGTAATGTGAACATTAACACTTTTTATGACAAACCATTGACATATAAAAATGGACAACACGTCTCCACTTCCTCCCACTGTACAAAAACAAAGCCAAAATATCCCGGATACAAGCACCGCATTGTTACACTGGTGATGTAATTTGGAGCCAGAATCTGTGCAGTAGTGTAAATCATGACATTTTGCCCCGTTTTTATCGCATCAAATAACTAATTGAAACCAAACTAATCCGAAGAATGAACACTTGAACATACATCAGCTTAATAGGAACTACCTAAAATGACAGAAACCAACTTTGGGAAAAATTTATTTGATGTGTACTTTGAGTTTTTAATTTGTCCTATGTCCCATCTGCTAACATGTAGGGGGCGGGATTTAGGACCTATACTGCAGCCAGCCACCAGGGGGCAATTATGATGTTTTGGCTTTACTTTTGGAGGGTTTTCGTGTCCTCCATCTTTTGGTGACATATTATTGTTTGACACACCTACCTAAATTATCAGCCAACTAGTTTTACTCAGCTCTACAAAGCTTTATGGCATATTTTAATTGTTTTGGTTACGGCACACCATTTTATTGTTCTGGTTTAGTTGTCACCCTCATTTCCAGCCACAGCAGTTAGCTGTTTTAAAAAAGAAAAAAAAAGACAGTCTTTTTTTTTTGCTACCTGCCCAGCACCAAACAAGAAGCAGAAAAGGTTAGCAAGTACTGTAGTTGGTGAACATAGTGGAGCATTTAGCAGCTAAAGAGCGAAAATCCAAACACTGTAAATACTAATGTTACTCTGTGGGTGCTTGATGTTTAAACAGGCAATAGTTAACATGCATTGATTGATTGATTTGTAGCTTGCTGTGGAGTTTTAGCTCTAGTAACCAAACAAAAAAAGATTAATGTAGTTAAAAAGACCTTTCATGATTAATCCTTTATACTCAAAGAAACTATTGACAAGATGATGAAGATTGTAGTACTGCTTTTTGACCAAGAGAGACTAAAACATGATGTAAAAACTTCACATATTGAACAAATTCTCCTGTTCTTGTGAATACAATTAGCATATACATAGAAAGTCAGCATGATGCTGATCAATTCTTTACTGACTAATCCATCTCATCAGACACTGATGGTAGGCAAGTACTGACCTGCATACACAAATTGATTGTACAGTATTAATCTGATTTTAGCAGTGACCATGAAATGGAGATGGAAGAGGAGGTAGAAACACACATGGAAATCCTTTTTATTTTACACAGCAACACAACCACAATCATGTTATACACTTGATCTATTGCACATGTTAGGGTGTGTGTGTGTGTGTTTGTGTGTGTGAAGAATTCATCCTGTTCAGTCCACATGTATTTTCCCCGTCATCTCACATTCTCCTCTGTAGTTTCTTCTGCCAAATCATCATCTCACTCTTAAATCTTTAAATTCAAGCTTCCACCTATTTCTGTCTTGTACTGTATACTTCCAGCAAACAAAGACACAGAGCACCTGTGAAGGTTCACGACCTCAGTTTCCTTTTATGAGCCAACTCCTCTTCAGCTTTATGGAAGCTGAACCATTGACAGCTGACGTGCTGGACATGATCTTAGCGACCCCTGCCAAGCCTATCCATACCTCTGAGCCCTGTAGCTGCACATACAGAAAAACATTTGTCATGATCTATGATCCTTTCCATACCATATGATCTCCAGATCCAACCAACAAGAACAAATTCTTTACTATGGAGATGCAGCTAGCATAGATAATGTTCCTTGCGGCAGATTTCTTATATAATACATCAACATCTGAGTAGCAAAATTGAGACCTACTCGATGACATTTGATTTGAATGTAGGAATAGCTTGTAAACTTGCTAAACATGTTAGTGTACAGAAGTATAATATATCCCCAGAATCATGCAAAAGGTGAAAATGGATAAACAATTACATTAAAGAAGCTGACATCAAAAGCAATAAAAATATCCAACAATATAGAGAATGCAACCATTAACACGTTAATTATTTTTGGTCATATACTGTATATAATCATGGGATTTAGAAGTATCATGTATTTACTGTATTTATTGATAACAGCTGCATAGTTGAAAATAATGAAAATGTAACATCTGACAGTGTTCTGATACCTGGCCGATGACTTCTCTGTGTCATGAATGTCCTGGCAGCTTTCTCTTTAGCTGCTTATGCTAACCTTAATGTTAGCTTAACAGACTGACATACGTAGTTGCTTGAAGGTCCAGATTTGGAACTTGTCAGGTAAAAAGCTTAAAATGATGTGCTTCAATGTTTAATGGGGAATAGTGACAGCTCTGTCCAGCCTCTGTTTTTAATTTACACTCAAGACCTGCTGCTAACTGCTAGCTAACGGTCTAAAATTGACTCGAGGCTATCATCTTGATGATGCTTCTACTGCATATGTGCATTAACAAGACTAAAAATCCAAAGATGAGAAGAGTTTTGATGTGCTAGTACAGTACTGCAAAGAGCAGTGGTGAGAGGAGTTGAGGAGGAGTTGTCATCTGGTAAACTGCATGAATCATACAAGTGATGGGTGGAAAATGATCGATATCGCAGGAGGGATTAAACACCCCTTCCAACACAGCGGACATCATTTTTTGCATCCAGTGAGTCATAAGCAGCCAGGCTCTTGCAGATTACATTAGAAAACTCCTCAGTTGGATCCCAGGGTGAGCTATTTTGTGCACCTCATGGCAAAAAAGTTTGGATTCACATATGAAATCTAGTGAGACAACATGCATTTTGATGCAACAGGAGGATATCAGTCTGTCTGCACAGAAAGACTGAGATAAAAAAAAGAAAAAGAACACTGAGCTGAGAAAGTATTGGAGCCCAGAGGAGGTTATCAAATCCAAGAATGTCAAGTCAATACTAGTGAAAAAAGTTCTTCACAAGGTGTTTTGGGGAAAACAAACGTCTGAAAAGTCTCTAAGCGCAGTGGAGCACGCATACGCACACACTTACGGTGTGTTTGATGTTGATCTAACAATTAAGACACACAGCTGTTCATTTATTTCAACCACAGCTGCACTACAGATCATAACGCTGTTTGAACGTGATGTTTTATTCACAGAATTAATCTGTAATTCAGTCACTGGACTCACAGGAACCAAAGTACACTGCCACACATACTGAATAAGAATTCTTTAGACGCCACAACAAAGTGACTATCAATATAGTATTTGGGCCAAAATTATTCATCACAGCATTCATTTGTCTGATGCAAATTGATATACGTATGACCAGTACGTCAGTGTTGTTTCATTCATCAAAAACCTGACGAGCCAAAACAGTTTTATCAGCACAACCAACACAAAAACAGACTGACTTGAAAAAAAAAACGAAGTTTGGTACGTTGTTTGACTAGCCATGCTAGAGACTAAGGCTAATGTCAGCATGCTAACATGTTCACAATGATAATGCTAACATGCTGATGTTTAGCACATAATGTTGTACATTGTTAGGTTTTTAGTCACGAACCAAATCAAAATTTTGACCTACTGGTGGTGTTGGAGGAAGAGTCAGGGGATCAACAAAGTGAGTACAATTCAATTGATTACAATATTTAGTCAGGGGAATGTGAATATCTGTACCAAATATCAAGGCAATCCATTCAATAGTTGTCAAGACTTTTCACTGAGAAGTAAAAATGTCATGGGACTTGGTGATGCAAGTGAAAAAGTAAGAGGATCACGAAACTCAGTATGATTCATCCTGTGGGGACCATGAATTTATTTACAGAATGTCAAGGAAACTCATGAAATAGTATTTAAGATACTTTAGTCTAGACCAAAGTGGTGAACTAACTGACAGACCATCACTGCCACACAGTCTGCATGGCTAAGAATAGGATAACTTGAGGCACAGCATTTCCAAAAAACCTGTAGAGTTATGCTTTTAACTTTAAATCATAAATTTTACATAACGCAAAAACAGTTTTTCTATGAAGGATATACCACAACCCAGGAAAATAAAGTAGAATATTTTGTGAGTGATTTCTTTAACATCTTGATAAAATCTCTACTGCCACAAGTTTAAAGTCCACCACCAAGACAGCATTTACCAAATCACATCATGCTGACACCGCGGCTTTTCATTACACCAAGACATGTCAAATTCCAAAAGTACTAATAAAAAAGCAGATATGTATCTCTCAGCAACCTCTGTGGAGTTTATTCAGTTTTAAACCAAGGCTGAATTTAAAAAGTAATCAATCTATTGAACAACTCATTATTCTTAGTAACCCCTAAGTCTGTTTTCTATTAAAGGTCTTAGTACTTTATACTTTATTGGATATTATCCAGTGTGAAGAGGCAGAAAGGTTTAATTTTTACACCTCTTATGCAGGATTTGTTGGTTACTCTTTGTAGACACACCATTCAAAGAGAAGGAGAGAGAGCAGTGGTGGTCAAGTGAGCTACAGTGTGAATAAAGAGAGGGAACGGCGTCTGCTAGAAAAAAGCAGTGCATCGAAGAAATCTAACGTCTTTTACCTGTTTCACGGCGGTTACGTTGTAGAGCACAAATAAAAACACCAACACCTCCGCACAACCCTGCAGAAGCTTCACCCTGTCTGCTGTTTGCGGCTTCCTGTGTCTCATCAGCTGAATGGTATACATTATAGTTTTGCTGCATTTATTTATGTGTTTTATATGATCCAGTCCACACAATGACTGTTAGCATGAGTTGAACCATGGGGTGTTGCCTTGGAGATAAACGAACTTGAGTAATTCGTTAGATTTTTCAACAAACTCGCTCAAAATCGCTAAAGTGCAGTAAAAGTGAAATTAAATTGAAAATTAATTTGTCAAACATGATTAAAAAAAACAAAACGCTGCAAAGCTATGCAGGACATGCTGAAGTCTTTTTTTATCAGAATGTCAAACCTCGCGGTTCAGCCTTTTAGAGTGAGAATAGAGCAGAATTTTGAGTTTGTGACCTTTAAAATGTCATTCGTGACTTTAAGGAGTGTAAAGGACTTGAATGCTTTACATACTTATCATTCAAGGCTACCAAAGACCGATTTTTGTTATGAATAGTAGTTTGGAATCAATTCTATAATTGTTGCAGATTAACTTCATCAATGGCTAAACACAGGCATTTTGAAATGTTTAGGAGCACAGCCAGTAGAAGGAATGTAGCCACTAATTCTCACTATGTAAAGCAGTTAGTTCGAAGACAAAATCGTAAATGTGTCCTGTGTAAAATAAAGGTTACTAATTGATCAACATAAATTGGGATAAAGAAGCGAGGAAGCAAGCAAGAAGTAAGGAAAAATTCTAAAGAAAGCAGAAATATACATCAGAGATCTAATGCCTTGAAGCTATCAATAATAAAACACAGCATTCATCTCTAGTTGACAGTTTTGGGTAGTTACACATTACTTAGTAACATGTTACAGTGATGTGTTTACTGTTTCAGTAGAGTATAGGATTCATATTTATTATTTCAGTACAGCTACACTCCGTGACCTTGTAGTTTGGGTGTTGGCTTGCTGTCTTACCATGTGTGGCAGTTTTGAAGCTGGATTACAGTTTTTCTCAATTGCAGTTTTTTTTTTTCCTGAAGCAAACTGACTGCTCTTGTGTGCAAAGTGAATACACTTCAGAGCAGAAAGGTTTCACATTCAAATTTGTAAAGCAAAAGAGCAGTGATGATTTGCATGTACCGTGAAGGTGGAAATATTTTTTCCTGCAATGGCCACACAATATAGAGCAATACAGTCAACAGGGGGAAAAAAAACTAAACATTTGCACAGCACTGCTCAGGACAAAAACATGTAGCTCATAAATACCAAGAAACATACTGTGGGAAAAAAACAAAGGCTTACCATATGCAGTAGTAAACTACAGAAGTGTCACCTGTAGTAAAATCACACAAAGCCAGTTACGTCTAATTAAAAGCAAATATTAAAACTTATGCAAATAATTTAATTTAATAGGAGCTACACAGTTTGTTTATATTTGATTTTACCTGTTGATTAGCCATTTCAAATAAAGCGAAAGTAGCAAATTTAAATGATGTGATAACAGGACTAACACTGGGGCTCCATCTTGAGACACCCAAGTTGGGATCATTTAAAAGAGGTTTTCCTGTTTGTCCCATTTTAAGTGAAGTTACATAATGTGACGAGTAACAGTAACGAACAAATGCAACTAATAGTGTAACTGTAAAGTAACTAATTACCTTTTCTGTTTAGTAAATAGTAAATTACTTTAATTGTTTTTTTGTTTTTTTAAATGAGAAGGCCTTCTATCAAATGGGTGATTGGTTACATTTTTCAACAAACTTGCTCAAACGTGCTACAGTGTAGTAAAATTAATATCAGTAAACTTTTACAGAAGAGCTGAACTGTTAGAAAATTAAGACGGTTTTTAAGCTTGTTTTAAAATATCAGAGATATTTTCATCTCCAGATGGTACATCTGTAAAGACAGGGACCTTGCATTGACAATGTTGCCTTTCCTTCCTTCCTTCCTTCTTCGTTCCTTCCTTACATTTTTTTTTATTTTTTTTACTGTAACTGGTTGCAGATTTGTCCCTTGACCTCCTGACCTTGGCATCTAACCTGAGTATTAATAATGCATTTTTAAATATCAAAAAAAATTATATCTGCTGGTTCTTTTCAGGGCTGCAGGTAAAAACAAAAAAAGTAGCTCCTATTAGGAAACAACACTGAATCTTTTCAACTTTCAGATGTTTAAAAAAAACCTAATTGTTCTATCATTACAGTGTGAGAGCAATCAGGAAACTACAAGGACTGACAGAGCCTGTGCAGTTCATCTAAGTTCCACTTGTTTTGATAAGAAAGGGATTTCTCATTATGGTGTGAATTTCACCAGAGCATGAATACAAAGCCTATTACTGATGCAATATGCATTACCCAGCATGGATAGTAATTTGTATGGAAACAAGGTACAGTGCAGCGACACACTTCAACAGATCAAACAACATTAGCATCCCTCAAGTCGCGCATGTCCCATTATTATCTTGCTGCCTTCACAGTGTGAAATCCATTTCAGAGGCAGACCGAACAACATGCAGATGAGCTCGAGCAGTGACCCGTGATGGTGTACGAGAGGAAGACATAAACTGCGGGATATAAACACATGAATATCAAGAACCAAGAGTCCATCATGGATAATCAACAGGGCAAAACTGATTTCTTTTTAATCCATCGTGTTCCATTGTAATAGAGAAAAATCTGCAGGGACACCGTGCAGACAAGAAGACTCTATTCATGCTTGAACCTTTATTGTAACACTATGCATTCATTATTACAGGCTGTGAGCAAATATTAGCTAATACAATACTAAATACAAATTAAATACTACTGAGTGTCATGCTCAAGTTCTCGTTTTTATTTTCTTTCAAAGGTTCATAAGAAATATTTTTATTTTAGAGGCAGAAGCTCATAATGATACTGATAGAGACATTCTAGCAGCCCAAGGGTGAATGTGTTGGATTTTTCTGAACTTTTACACTGTGTGCTTGTTTCACATTCATGGAGACTGATGTTGCTCGTGAAATTCTTGTTGCAACAGATGATAAGAAGACATCACAGTGTACGTAATTAAGCTGTTATTTTTAACAGTTAAAATGACCCTTCAAGGAATGAAAACAGAGGGATATTTTTAAACGCTTCATTATGATATTCAGGATTTATTCACCATCAATTTTCACCCCATTAATGATTTAAATAGCTTTCTTTCTTTAAAAAAAAAAAATTCTTTTACATTTTTAAAATATATTTTATTTTAATATATTTTTTTAATAAGCACATCTCAAATTTCCAAGTCAAGGAGGACAAAACACTAACATTTCACTTGTCTTAGCGCACATCAAGAAAGAACAAACGCTTAGCTGTTTCGTGACGGAGCCCCGTTTAAACTCAATAAGTGAAACATCAGCATTTTGTTCTCCTTGACTTGGAAATTTGACATGTGCTTTTTCTCATTTTTTCACCGCAGATGTTTCAAGATCAGAATGTGTTCAGCATGTATTCACACTACAGAAAGCATAATGAACATTTACATTGAGAGTATATTACATTATACGCTCTGAAAGTCTGCTGCTAGCATTGCTTGAGGATAACGGCGCTTCCTGCTGCCGCTGGCATTCCTAACGGAGAAACATGTCTGCTGGTCTGCTCTGATTAAACAGAAGAAGTCTGACACTAATTTATTTGCAACTCATTTCTTGCATCAGCCGTCTTTTAAGTGTGCCACACTTAACAATTTCACATTTTGCAATACAACATAAGGCCACTGTGAATGAACACTACTAGTTTTGTAAATATACTGTTTCTGAAAAATTACTGACAACATATTAAAGCCTGGCCTCTCTTTGATTCAGAAATGGGCTGATTTTATTTTTTCCTGAGGTTTGTTTAGTGAGTGGTGAACACTGAGAAAAAAGACACATAGAAGAGCTCTTACAAACAAATTATTTATTAGGGAGGGCAGTCGAGCTCTACTCTGTTGAATTGTTTTTAATAACACTGAATAGAAATGTTGTTCACATTAATTCCGCGTGCATGTAGAGAATGTGTGGATTTGTCTTTGTGCTGCAACTGCTTCAAATTCAGAGCTTTCAAGCACAAGTTGGCTCTGGTGATACATAATATAAGCAACAAGAGAGCCAACTTACATTTGCTTAAATTAGCAAGTGAGTGGTCCTTGAGTTAAGAGCTGTGTGTCTAACAACTATTCCCAAGGTAACAAATAAACTTTAACACTTGAGATAACACTCAGTTCACTATGAGAAATTCATATATCTGATAAGTAAGTGTAATAGCACAGATTAGTCACAAATGGACACAAACTTCCTTCCATAGCTACAGACCCAGCTCTTTATTAGCTTTTTATAAATATAAGAAGTCTTTACACTAAACCTGAGATGTTCCTGCTGCATGGCCACAGAACTAATGACTATATTCATATTGGATATAGGACAAAGTGGGCTCTATTGAGGGCCTTTGATAATATCTGTGACATCAGAACGCTGTTTTGAAATGAGATACAGGAATGAAAGGAGCATTACTCAAAAATCAATGTGCAAGATATAAAAAAAGAGCATTGAGAGGATTCATGTTTCCAGGGAGAATTTCATACAGGAGATCATATTTCCTCCACAAAAGGAAATATGTCACTAAGCAGGATTTATCTTCTCATTTCCTCTGGTTCGGGGAGAGTGATTAGTGTCAGCCAGACTGTCTCACTGTTCAAAATAACGTGTCCTCAAGTATTGAAATCCATTTAGCTGATCGAATTTATCATTTGTCCGCAATGAATCGCAGGTCAAGTCCCAAATCAATCAGTGTCAAAAACGGCCTCAAAGTAATATCAATACGTCACACAGAAATAAAGAACAGAAGATACAACAGCCTGAAACAGAAAACCTGTGCAAAATTTCAAAACAACATCTGTCATTTTTAACAACTCATAAAGCTATTAAACTATGAATTTGTCTTATCCTGTAAAACACAAATCTTTTAGTAATTGTAAAGTTTCAGGTTGAAGTTTTTACATTTACCTCTGAATCAGGTGTGTTGGAAGAGGGAAACATCTAAAACATGCAGGGCAGGGGGTCCCCAGGACCAGGATTGGGAAACACTGCTGCACGGACTAAAAGAATATAAATAATCAAGGAAGGGACACATATTTGATCTTTATGCCTGATTCAAAGGTAGGGAGTCACCACTTTTTTTTTTTTTTTGGCGTTTCTCTTGTTTACCATGCTGGTAAATCTGAATGAATTATAATCTAGTGCTCATGGTTTCCGTGGAAAATCTATCCAATTTAACGATGTGTAACATGTCCACATTGACAAAGTTTAATCATTTATATTTGAATGGCAGTAGCTGTCCTATTGATAAACACTGAGTTCCATCAGAGCAGTCTAAAAATATTTATTTCTGGAGCTAAAATTTTAATTCTGTTTCATCTGTCCTGTCAAGTTTAGAACTACAGTTCTGTCAGGACCACTATAGTCAAAGAAACTTAGATTTCCATTTGTATTAAGTTATATTTGGCGGTATGGCTCTGTTCTGGGAGCTCCCTTCCACGTGCCTATGTGGAAAGCCTAAAGCAGGGAGCTCAGCAGCAAATACTCCCTGGGTATAGAACAGAGCAGGCATCAATGACAACAGAATTTAAATTGATTAAGTCAGAGACGGCATAAAAAGGAGGAGCTGGGGTGGAGGTGGGTTGCAAAGCATCTTGCAGAGGAAGCAGGAAGAGTAGGCAGGTCAAAGCAGCTTAAATAGTGCGCCCTGTATGAGATTTACCAATTGAATGCATAGAAGAGAATCAGCTGAGCCATCAGCTGACGTGGGCTGGCTTCAGATCAGCTGATTTAGCTGAGATTGTGAGCTGAGATTGACTTCTGTGGCCTGCCTGAACAAACGCAGTCCTTGATTTTTTAGTTTTGCTGCAACGTGACACAATATTTGCCAGGGATGACATTACTGTCACATGCATAGAAACGTTTACAATTATTGAAAGCAGCCCCTAAAAGCAAATTATAAAGTAAATTGTTAAAGAAAACACACATACTGTATGCCAGGGCTTAATTTGTGCCTGATCTTACCTTCCCAATTTCCCATTGAAGTTAGCCTACTCATAAGTCGCTTATTGCCTATTTTGGATGCATTTAAATTATGGTTGTTAAAAGAGAGAGAGAGAGAGAGAGAGAGAGAGAGAGAGAGAGAGAGAGAGAGAGAGAGAGAGAGCAGTCACCTGAAATGTATGCAGTTTTTGCATGTCCCTTCAGCTTTGCTAGCATGTGGTTTAATATTTTTTGGTGTCAAAATATTTTGGCCTATGATTACTGTAAGCCCCACACTTAAGAAAGAAGGCGTTTGTGCTGTGAAATGGGGAAATGAGGTGTGCCGCTGTCCATAGTAGGCTACTGAAACAGAGGAGATTGATCGCTACACAGACAGACAGATTGCTATAGGCACTGTGGATTTTTGATGCGTTCAGTGACTTTTTTTCTCTCTCTCTGCATTTCGGGACCTTCTGGTTTAAAAATTAAGCACAGCCTATCCCCTATTCACTTGCATGCCCGATCCAAACAGCCTAGAACTAGTTCAAGTGGGCAAAAAACAGACCTGGCGTCTAATTGGGACCTGTGTTTATTTGTCAAAACTCATACTTGGTGAGTGAATGGGACTCGGCCTTTAATTGGGACTCTGACGTTTTATGGTATTTTACATGCAGATACACAATAGTCAATGGTTTTACAGAAAAAAAATAATGTTGTGGTTTTAGAGGGAGTTACAAGTTTCCAGATATTCGTGGAATCATGGCTGCAAAGCAAAACCAAATTATGCTCACTGTCCACATCTAGCAAGCCATGCTATAGCCAAAAACACTGCACAGAGGTGCGGGGCATCTGGACAAACTGTTGTCCCTTAAAAAACAGGAACAACTGCCGCTAAAATCACAATTTTCTGTCCGTGTTCAGGTTAAAAAGCAAGATACACTGTGTATATATGATAGCTTCAGAGGCATCGGTGGGTGTATTTCATCACTTTGGGCAAAGCCAGGCAAGCTGCAAAACATGACCATCTATGACCTTTACACAGATTAAATTGGTATCAATCTTCTCATCTCATGATCTCATCACACTCTTGGGATGAAAGCTAATGTTCATATTTTGCAAAGTGTTGAGCTCCTTTAGACCTGTGTCTTCTATAAGTAGACCAGTCTTCCTGCTCCATACAACTTGTTGAGAATGCTTCTTGCCATGTCTGAAAAGTACTCGGCCAAGGCTGGATATATCCCTGTACATGACTTAGCTTAAAGTTATTCTATTACCTCATAATGCCTCTTTAATAAGAACACTGAGCCTGCCTGCTGTGGTCCCATTGTCTTCATCTGTCACCTTCATTCTAACCCTGGCTGATTAGCTTCCACCCAGGAGCAAAGGTAATGGGGATCTTATTGAATTGGCCATATGGGCATGATGATGTTTCAAGGCCTCTCCACAGGTGCTAAAACCCCAGAAGATGTTCTTGGAAATTACATTTTCCAGTCAGAAAGCATTTCGACTTTGATTTGAAGTGTAAAGAATGTGGACGCTGCAGAGATTTGTGCTAGTCTGGTAGACAAAGAGCAAAACCCAAGCCTAACATTATGAAACCACTCAATAAGTTTGTTTTTTTAGTTCTGTTTGTTTAAGAGGCATCGTTAGGAGAGATGAAACTTCAGAATACATTGGCAAATTAAATACATCATCCTTTGTCTTTCCTTCATCTACTAAACTGTAAAGAATGAAAGCTGTGGATTGGCCATTCACCTTGTAAACATCTCTGTTATTACAGTTTGCACAGCTGAATCATATGACTCAAGTTTCCCCTCCTGGCAGTTTATTAAATCTGAAAGACTGGAATGACCTAAAATGCCCCTTTAAATCATATTCCCAGCCATAACAGGCCAATTTTATACGTATAAACCACTGCAGCTCCATACAATCTACTGTCTGACAAGTGCAGGAAATAGAGACCACAGCAGATTCCAACAAGCCTGACGGGCAGGTAGGGTTTGACCTTAGCAGCAGGCATGCTGGGCGAAAAGATGGAAAGATGGATGGTCTCCTTCCATTGATCTCAGTCTTAGAAAGATGAGAATCTCTTGAGGGGGGAACGGCTGCACCATCTGTAGAGATGACTGAGATGATGACTTAGCCATCTTTCATTTGTATGAACACATTCCATATTTCAAGCCACTGACAAAGTTTAATTTCACTACGCTGTTGGAGTTTGTACAGAGGCAGCAGTGCTCCAGCACATACTCCCATTGTTCTGGAGTGCTAATATGAGAGATTGTGGGACTACGAGTTCTGATTGAAAACTGACCTTTAGTAATTGTGGAAGAAATATAGTCCCAAAATCAGTTGAATTGCCTGTAATTTATTCATAGATGTGAACCCACACTCATTTGTCACATGGCCTTTTTCTAATTATCTAGGGTACTATAAAAAACTAAACTATTCATTTCTCAATGCTGCACTGCTCTAATGGCTAACATGTTTGCTAATTGCTTATTTATACATTCAGTGGGCATAGAGCAACAATACTATTTGTCTGGAAACATGTTTCTAGCTATGTGATAAGTCCAATATTCACTCACCTTTACCTCTGTTATGGTCTCCACCAACTTCTGAAGTGCGTCTGCCATTTTAGCTGCTTAAACTGACATTCTTCACTAGCTCGCTGCTGAATGTTTACATTTCTTCACTGCCTAGTCGCTATCTTTGTCTGCCGTTTGGTGCTGGGAAGATGGGGCATATCAGAACTCTTTCAGAAACATAGGGTCATCAGTCCGCCATGGCTGAGCAGTTGATGAGAGCGGAATTTGATGATGATGATTAAGTAGTAAGAGGCTACAAAGCTCGGCTGAGGTGCCGAGTTGGGCTCTCTAACACTTTTCACATTACAAATAGTCATTTGATTCACTGTTAATATAAAAACATTCATTGACATTCACCTTGAAATTACAGTTAGGTAACCTAAGACTTTAAAGTGATTTTACCATCATATTCTGCATGTTTTGTAGGGTGATATACTGTCGTGTCCCGCAGAGCTGGAAATTATATGAGGTGAAATCCAAGTTAAGCCCCAAAACTCATAGATCCAGTTAAAAGGCGTCATGGTGGCTCACAAAATGGTTCACAAAAGGCAAAAAATCCCCCAAAAATATTCTTTCAGAAGAAAATCTGGTTTGAAAATTTTGGTTTTACTTTTCTCACATGAATAGCAAATTTTTCAAATGATTGCTTCAAAGAGGATTCAGGAAATTGTGCAGTGTTTATCGGGTCTATTAATGCCATAAGAAAACAAAGAAGAGGCAGTGTTTCCTCAAGGCGCACAGCCAAACATTAAAGCAACAGCAATTCATTACTGAGCTAAAGCAATGCAGTTTTCTAACCTGGAATAAAATACAGTGTGCAGCGGGGACCAGAGGAGTTCTGGGAATATTACTGCTCAAACCACACACACACACACACACACACACACACACACACACACACACACACACACACACACACACACACACACA
>JBBPCS010001202.1:0-15532 GCA_037974645.1 Hollardia meadi | reverse complement strand
TGTGTGTGTGTGTGTGTGAGAGAGAGAGAGAGAGAGAGAGAGAGAGAGAGAGAGAGAGAGAGAGAGAGAGAGACAAAGAGACTACAGTCAAGACTTTTATTTTATCACAGGATTTTATCTCACAGAATTCTTATCTTAAAATAAGTACAAGAAAAACAAGGTATTTGAACCGATGTGTCCCGTCTAATACATCTAAAACTGGACACCAACTTGTATTTATTTACTTTGTTGTTGGGAGTTAGAAGAACAATTCATTATCTTGGAGTTGAACTAAACATCTTTAAGAAACCCATAGAGCTAGGTAAAAAAAAAAAAAGGATTTGAGGCTGCAAAACTGTTGTTAATCTTAATTTAAGGGATAAGCCATACTGCTGATGATATTCATAGTATATTCAAATAGTTGACAGTGAGGCTGGTACTTTTTGTTGCTTGTATTACAGAGTCAAATCTTGTTAATTGATGAATTCAGGTGTATGGCATGCACCCTCCTTCGTACTGAAGTGATATTGATGCTGTTGTTGTTTGGCAGATTATTGTGTGGATTACTGCCTTGAATAGCCTGTTGTTTCTCAGTGGTAAACTTGTCGGAAACGCCAATAACACCAGCCTGGGTGCAGTGATCCTGATGGGGTTTTTTTAATGAATATTCTGCCTACTCTCTTTAGCTTTGGCTGCTGTAGCAGCACCTGTGACTGGCAGACAAATCTCTGCCCCGTCTCTTCGAATCTTGTCTCTGGGGAGAGAGTGGAGGGTCTCTAAGGACACTCTGGACAGAACAAACAGACTCACAGTCACTATAATATAATACCCTATTATGCTGATATCATACAAGAAAAACATCAAACTCACTGGTGAGTAGCTACAAAAGAACAAGATAAGATGACCGTGGGTTTGCCAAGAGGTATAAATACAGAGCCGAATCATAAATTACTATATGAATATTTAAAAGTTATATTAAAAATGACATCCTAGAATGTGGCACTAACTAGTACAGTATTTTCAGCTCATTGTAACTCACCTCATTGTTTCACATACTGTATGTTCTAAGTCCCTACAGATATAGGAATATTTTAATGATATCATACAGGGCTACAATCATAATGATTGTGTTTCAGTAGGCCTGTCCCGCCCCTTGCCCTATCACCTAACCACTATGATATATTAATGAGCACATATTATAATTGTCTTCATATACTGTACAGTAACACCTGAATGAATCTAAGAGAAAGTTAAAGTAGTTATAGCAGCAGCAATAATATGCAAATGCTTGCGGCAAGGTGCTTCAGCATCTAATGTGATCATCTACTCTCTACATGGTGATAGTTTTCGTAAATATAAAATTCACATTATGTACCATTCTTGAGTTACTTTATTCAGACAGACGTTGTGAAATATACATGTGTTGCTGTGTGTCTATCGGGCTTAACCATATTTTTTCAAACTGTTCAAACTGTCTCCAAGGTCTCAAAATAACTAAATTCATCCTCTAATCCAGGCTCTCCAGACTTGTGTTGGCATAAGTCTCTGGGAAGAAATTTAAGAGCCAAGCAGACTTGATGAAAGAATTCAGAGTAGACAAGATGTTAGCAGTCTCGTAACCACAATCAAAGGGAGACATAAAAAGGCAAGAGTGCAGCTCGGCTTTAAAAGGAGGAAGACGTGATATCCAGGGGACTTGTGTCCCTGTGTTTCAGCTGCCACTGACCTAGAATAAACTCCTGGATCTGATCAAAGGAGTCGAAGGTGTTCACGTTGTCACACAGCCATTCAATAGTCTAGAGGTAAGATAGAAACACACAGGAGACAGGTGTCAAAGTGGTGGGAGCACAACATGACAGCTGTACAAAATGTTACTCTTTCTATATACTTTAATGGGGATTTTCCCCCTTTCAAATTTACTGACTAGTTTTATCTTCTCTCCTTTAAAGGAATAGTTTGACATTTGGGAAATATTCATCTTTTCGGTTAGTCGGTCTGTCGATGAGTTGGTATGTCAATCACTGAAATATCTTAACAGAAATTTGATGGATTATTGCCATGAAATATGGTAATGCCTTTGAAGATCCCCTGACTTTGCATCTACCACCAGCAGGTCAATGTTAGCTTGCTAACACAGGAAACGAATATGGTAAACATGCTCGCTAAACATTAGCAAGTTAGAATTGTCATTGTGAGCGTGTTAGAATGCTGATGCTACCCACTAACATGGCTGTAGACTCTTGTCCAAACAGTGGATATCTTAATGAAACAGTTTAAGTTACTGATAAGAATGTGTGGGTTGATGTAGCTTTGATGGGTGCTCTGATGTTCACATTACAGGAACATGAAAAAGTAATGACGTTTTCCAGAGATAGTTCTTGCACATCTCACACATCTGCTGTCTGAAGAAATATCTCTTTGCCAAAGTCAATTTGAGTCAAGTCCAGAAAAAGAGATGCTGTATAACATTTATGGGAAGAAGAAGAAAAAGAAGCAAAAGCAAGTGCTAGAGGATTTAATTTGCATGGTTTTCTCTTATAGTTAGCGGTGAACAAAGCAAAAAATGTTAACTAGCAATCACCTTTATTACAGCCACTACTTTTTGTGCTGCTGACCCCATTAACAGAGTCTACTGTACAAAGAATAGAAAAGTTATGTGTGGTGTCCAATTTTCCAGAGCTGGCTGCACTAATGAAGCTGGTGACTCATTTAACCTCTAAAGAAAGAATTTATTACAATCTATCGCTGCAGCTGAAACATCTTGATTTAAGTGTTCTTCTAATAGACTCTGAGTCACCAATGTGCTCAAACAAAATATGTCCCTTTCTTTGTGCCTTTGTATGGTTTCTGTCCACTTGGCTTCTCTCCTCACCCGTTTTATTGCAGCATCTTGTCTTTTGTTTCTTTCTCCATCTGCTTACCTCCAACTCAAGTTTGACACCAGCCGAATTTACGAAGAATTGCAGAAAAGCTGCCGTCTCTACGTTTCCCAATTCAATTTTACTTTGTTTATTTTCCTTTAGGTAATGCAACTTACAGTGACATTACATTTTATTAAAAGGACTCCCTCTCAGATGTCTAACTTCTGCCTCTTCATCCTTCTCTCACATCTTTATTTTCTACAAATCAATAATGACATAAAAATGCAATGCTGGGAGAACATATCAACATTTCTGTCCTCTCGACCCTTTCCTGCTTTCATTTGTACCTTCAGCTCCAAGTTTGGGTCATTTCCCATGTAAACCAGCAGGCAGTGGAGGGCGGCCAGGCGCTGAGGGTCAGTCTTACTGCTGGGACACCTTGGATGGAGGTGACACACAACAAATTTACTTTTATACAACATACGCATATACAAACAGAGAGGCAAAAAGGCAGATGCCCAGGCAGACAGCCAACCGTCGGGTTGTGTGCTGTGATGTACAGTATGTGCAGTTTAAAAAGTGGATTCAAGTTAAAATATGAATGAATAAAGAGAATAAAATGGGGGCCACTGATGCATCTTTATTGAGCAGGAAGATTTAATCCAAGGAATCTGCTGGCCAGGATTCAAGTTAAAGCTGTTGTTTATTCCAGAAAGACTCTGCAGGTGTACACACACAAAAATAACTTTCCCTCTCCACTTGTCTGCTTGCTGCCTACTACACTCTCCTCTGCTTTCAAGTGCCTCTTCTATGCATATAAATACCATCTAAATAATAACCTCCCTATACATAAATCCTTAATTTCCACAAAGTTATGACTCATGCGCACCTAGAAGGAGCATCTGATCGCAGCATCTGCAGCAGGTAGGCAGGGCTAAGCTCAGCAGTGTGGATCCTCCCAGTGTCCAGGTCCAATACGCTACTGCTAGACTCTTCCTCTGCATGCAGTACTGTCATGTCAGCTGACTGACACTGCAGGTCCAAGTCCACATCTTAAGGTTGTTGAAGCAGACGGACAGATAATAAGACACGGAAACATGCTAAAAATTGGATTAATATGAGAACCACCTTCTCTAGGTTTGTTCAGGTTCTACATTTAAAAAAATAACATACCAGGGAAAAATAGGAGCATGTAGTGCAGCTGAGAAAAGAGGTAAAGAAACTGCTTGAAAGCCATCATTCAGCTTAGACACGATTAGTCCAAAAAATCCCGCCTTACCTGAGAGAAAGAGGGAGTGACAAAGCATCTCCTGCTGCCTGGTGTTGACACAATGGAGGAAAAAGCCCTGCAGATACACCAGGATGTAGTAACCTACATACAGAAATAACACAGCCTCACTGGCAGGGCATACGTTAGCCTGCTGTAGGCACACCAGATATTTATACACACCCTCATTTGTATGTGTGTGCCTGACTTTCTGCATGTTGACAGTCAGATTCACACACTTGGTTGAATGTATAAGGATTCTGATGTGTGTGTGTGGCTGTGTTCTGTTGTGTCTGTGTGTGCAATGACCTATGGGGATGAAGAGCGGATGGAGCTGTGTGGCTTTCTGCGGCGACTGGTCGCTGCCCAGAGATACTCTGAATGTCTTGCTGCAGTCTGCAGAAAGAGAGAAAATCCAGATCACCATGTGCTCAAGATAAAAACAGAAGCATAGGGAAAGAAACGGAAATAGAAAAAGAAATGAATTCACTACTATATTCTTTGAATACACACCTTTATGAACTAAAACCACAGTGTACATCAGTTCCGGTTTGCCTTGGAGTGGCTGGCTGTAGCACACACACATGCTTCCTAAACAGACCACGGGACAGAGCAGTAATCCATCACAATGTTCAGGGTAATCAATGAGAAATTAGATCAGTTCTGAATGTGTTTTGATGGACAACCAACATATTAATACTCGACATTAAAAAAACAGGTATATTTTCACTTATATTTCACTTTTAAAGGTATATCAATCAGATGGAGATTTTGTGTTTGATTCAAAAAATCATAGATTCATCAATTAAGATCAACAATTCAGTGTAAGACTCAAATAGTAATTGTAAAAAATGACCCATCACCTTAGAATTTAGATTTCATATATTTTGTGAATTACAAAATGCCTTCACAATTGATTTTCTGATCTCTGGGGCTCAAATACACAACCTTAATTTTAGTTGTATTGTGTATTTAAGAAAACATCATTACGTACTACATATTGTAACGTTGCGACTGGGACTTACCTTCTTTTTTTTCACAAAGAGGAATGCAAAGCACACACAGATATGCAGAATTAGTCATGTAGCTGGAAAGTTATGTTTATTTACAAGTGCAGAGTGTGTGAGAGTGTATGTCTGCAAGCACATTATTCCTGCAAGTATTCATGTTGCGTGAATGTGTTACCTATTCTGTTTGTGATCACTTCCATCCTAACAAGCTCGCGCTCGGGTCTCTCAACGTGGTAACGGTCAAACCCCAGATTTACAAACCTGTTGTACACACACACACAAAAGTCCCAGTTAGTTATGAAGGTGCACAGCAAAGTAAGGCACGGCGCAGGAAGTGTACAGGAGTTCCCTTAATGTCTTTGATTGGAGGGACAGTGCATATCAATAATTTAGAGCAATGCAGAATATAGGATGAAGTACCTGCCGAGAAAACATATTTCTATATTTATTCTGTTGCTGCCTTACTTGACGGTGCGGAATGGATTAGCAGGCAACTCTAATGGGAGTTCCAACTGTGGGACAATAATATAAAGCAATGGAATCATACGTTATTATCAGGTCACATTGTGATTATGACAGCAGGTGCAAAGACATAGAAATGACTCACCACAGTTTCACAGTTATGGTTGAGGTAAAACTGAACACACCGCATCAGCAACTTGTCCTGTTAAAAGACAATTTTTGTTATTCGGCGTGCCTCCTCTAATGTGCTCTCTATATCCTTTTTTTTTGAACGGATGAATGTATTTCAATGCAACACGCTCACAAGAATAGTTGCACATGCCTGTGTGTGTGTTACAGTACGCGTGAGATAGTAGAGTCTTTGTGTGTGTCCGTCCCACTGGATCCAGCAGAAGTCCTCCACTACTCTCTCCGCTGTTTTGGACAAACGCTCGGGATTCGCCATCACCTGGTTCACACAGACACATTCATATTCATATTGGAGACACACAATGAATTCTTAATGCAAAGCTCCCCAGGAGGACATGAGACACTGTATATTTTATAGCCTCAGAATGGGGTCAAAAACAACATATTCTCTGCACAGGGTTATGTAAATACAGTCCAGCTTTTTTGCTTATAATTACGAGATATGTGTAATTTAAACTCTGCACGGAACCCACCAGCCAGAAAAAGAAATTCAATTTGTAGTCTGAGGCCACTGTTCACTTACACCTCCTTGAAAAAGAAAAAGCTGGTTAAAATGAACAATGTGTCCAACTTACCACTCTGTAACCCTCCTGTCTTGCCAGCAGTACATGGTAGAGATCTACATCTGAAAAGACAAGGAAAACTTTGCATGACTACAATTATATCCAATGCAATGTTTCTCCAGAGAGTGCTATTTTTGCCTTTATAAATGTAAACAGCCAGATTGTTCCTCTCCAAGTGCGCCGATCTGTTTTGTAACAGATTTAAGAACTATAGCTCATAGTGCACAGACTCACATCCATCCTCAGTCAGCAGCAGCAGGTGGCTCTCCAGCAGTGATCTCCTGTCAGTTTCAGAATGGAGGAACTGGGGACAGCCAGAGAAAACATGATTCAGCACATGAATGAGTGAAGAAGTCATATTTTCTGATTATCATATTTTAATGTAGGCCACAAACCTTCCTGGCATAAATGATGTTCAAATTTCTGCTTCGGCAACTAACATTAGTGAGTATAAGGGCAATAGCCATATTGACTTAATAAAAAATACATTCATAATAATAGTCCCCTGTTGATATAAAAGACATTACTGAGAGAGGCAGATAAAAAAAAAAAGACTTTCAGCAAGACTGGCTGCAGTAAACCCTGCACTAAAGTGGCCAAGACAACACATAAACTCTACCTGCACTTTGACCCTGCAGTCTACCGCCTTGAGGACTTTAGTGTTATTGATGGGATGGATCTCAATCAGGAGGGTTAAACACTTGGATACTAAAGAATGTGAGAGGAAATAAACAGAAGAGTGTGACCAAGAAATATTAAAAATGCAATATGTTGAACACTTTCAGAAAGCTGCAAAGGGAATAAAGAGAAAGAGATCTTGAATGTTACTCGGTTTAGGGCGTTCCTCTCCTCTCGTGTTTTGTGCCAAGCTGACAGCTGAGAGAGAAAAGCACAGATGTGGTGTCATGTGACTTAATTTAAAAATAGAGAGTCTCAACAGAGACTACACTAAATTATTCTTTCTTTAACTATGATTTGGCACCACTACAGTCAATAATCTGCACCTGAACTGCGTAAAATAGTTACTTTATTGGGATAAATTTGGTGGCTCAGATCAGGATAAACTTCTCACTTAATTTCCTAATTAGGGGTCAGGAGCACATGTTTTTTTTTGCTGGCATTTCATTATCTATACATTACAGAGACTCACCTAACAGTGTCTCCTCCTTGTTCAGGGAACAGCTGCTGACACACACCTGCTTGTCAAATGTGTACAGGAGCTGTTGAAGAGAATACACAGCCACATGGGAACAAGAGCACACAAACACACGCATACACAACAGTAAAATCTGCAGCACTGACGAGAAGGAGACATGGGACACACATACATTACCTTGTTCTGCTTGGTGTTGGGGTCATATTTCCCAATTCTGGTGGTCCCTGTTGCTCCCTATCAGAACAAATTAGAATCCTCTAATGGGGTCAAGTGTCATTAAATCAATCAACTGCAAAGATTGATAATTCTAATCCAAATCCTACTGGTGTCTCCCACCACACTGATGTGTGGAACGTCACGCTTGACCTCTTCATTACCTTGGCTGACCTTGCTGATTATCCTGCCTTCGCTTCAAACCAGCGATGCACCGCTTACTTTTTTTTGGTTTAGAAGATTTAAATTTAAATAAAGTCTACTCTGAGAGCCAAGCACAGCAAGGTATGCATAAAACTGTGAACCTTGCACTAAAAAAAAGAAGGAAAAAAAAGAGATTATGCCATCTTTGCAGGCTGCACGCTGTCTCTAACATCATAAACCCACAGACTGTGGCAGATCTATCATTAAAAATGCATGTTGCGTAGAGTAGCATGCTTCAATATGTCGAGCAGAATTATAAATAAATCTGTATAAAGGAATATAGACTTTGGAAACATTAAATATATATATATTACTCACTATAATTTAAGATTAGAGTGATTAGTTGGCAAACTGTAGTGTAAGCTACTTAGGTAAATGTAAAGTGGGGAGCACTGTGTTAAGGTATCAACCAGATGTTACACTAAATATGCAAAGGTATTATATAAGCTAGATAAATTAACATTAGAAGGGTGAAATGACAAACATGGTGATAAATTTTGTGTGTTAAACATAAATCCAACAAGTGAAAAAGATGTGATACCAATGTAGGCTGCAACACAACCACACTGGAAAGAGCACTGAATGAATAAGGATTAGAATGGCTGTCCTCACTCCATGAATATATTCAGCATAAGAAACACTTATCATGAGGCGCTGTCACTGTGGACTTACCTTCCAGGAGAAAAGAATGCCACCATCTCTCTCAATGTTCAGGATACAAGTGTCCACTGCACCAGAGTACTCTGCAGATACAGCATTATTATTATTATGAACCCATACATCTCATGTTATGCTCAATGAGAATATAATGTTTCCAGTATATGTTACACTTGTAAAGTGCCCAGATGTGTGTGGATTATTTGGCAGGAATCTGCAATATATAGTGTTTAATATTAATGTTACATGACATAATGAGATGCTGATGCATACCTGCATACCCACCATTATCATGCATCACTTTTTAACAAATTACCATACTGTATGTCTGTGTACTCAATAGGAAGTTTATGGCAACATAGTATTTATTTTGTATGTTACAGTAAACGTTTCATTGCTTAGTAAGTGCATGATATTTGGACTAATAACTGGTACTGAGATTGTATAAACTGGAAATAAATAGGGCATTTATTCATTAAACAAATTGTTAATTTGAAATTATGCTCCATTCATCGTTAAGACATTTCAAAGCATATTTATTACCTAATTGCTTTCTTTATAAGGGATTTAGAGAGGTGCGTGAAGAGTAAAGAGCGCCATCTACTGGTCAATATGTATTAACCTTAAACTACCAGGGGATTCAGATTCTTCTATTTTAAACCTAAAGCTATCAGACTAGCAACATTTCCTCCAAGAAATTGAAAGGAATATTGTGTAATTCAGTACTTATTACATAAATGTATAAAAGCATTATACTCACTCAAGGTTCGGTAATAACAGATAACGGCTGAATTTAAACCAGAAACTTTTAGCGAGCACTGTTAGCTAACATTTGGTCAAAGCGATTCAAAAACGTTGTCTCACCTTTCACCCTGCACACCGACGCCTCCTTCCTGAGGATATCAGACACCACATCTCTGTGCAGGTCAAACTTTGGCTTTAATTTCAGCATGTGTACACTTTAGTCTTCGCTCTCCTTGGCTCCTTGTTCAAAATCCCTGCTTGTAAAAAAAAAAAAAAAAAAAAAGTTTTTGTTTCCCTGAGGAGAGGAAGCATCTGGCACCTGGTGTCTGTTCTGGCATCATGTGACCGAAAGTCTACATGGTAAATTTGGGCACTTACAAGTAAGCCTGACCGAGATTTACATATCCACATAAACCATCTAACTTCCTCGTCTGACTTCAGAGACGTTATTGACATGCGGAAATGTCATGTTGTCCCCCGGTTAGCTCCTCCCTCCTCGTGAAGTAAACTGCCCTGAGATTCGCTGCCACAGGCCGAGAAAAGCATCAGTCCAGCGGGTTGGAATCTCCCACTGCCCCGCTGAATGACGGAGCCTTTGGGCACAGCCAGGCACTTCACACTGATGTGATATCTGTGACAGCAAAGATAGTTGAAGTAAATAATACAACTGACCCAATTAGGTATTTAAACTCGGCTATGATGGAAATGGCGAAGTGCATAATGGTTTTCTGGTTTTCATGCTTTTCTTTTCTGTTTTTTTTTTTTGTAAAATAGCTAGTAGCAATCTATAACAACATTCTCTGCATATTTTTGGAAACTATAAATAAACTTTTAAATTGAATGAATTATTTATTTTAGTTTGTGTTTTTGTCATATACCGATATGGTGAATGCTGGGTAATATGTTTGTTGATGTGCTCCAAAGTCAAGTCTCTAGTTGTGACCAGAACATGCGATATACAGTCACGTTAGCTGGTTTCGTCGCAAAACCTGCTGTTGAAGAGGATATTAAGGTGATTTTAGGTGAGGTTACTTGGCTCTCCACACAATGTGCTGGCAGGTGTAGCTGTTAATGAGGAGTCGATTTTTACCTTTAGAATATATGGCAGAATTAAGGCTGTTTGATTTAGCTGACGATTAGTCGTTAAAATGATTAGACTTAACTTAGCTGATTGGCAGAAATGACTATTCAAGTACTTTAAAAAGTGATTAGTGATTTGGGGGGGATATTATTTCAATCACAAACTCCAAATATTCTCAGGTCGCAGCATCTCCAATTTGTCAGTTTGGACTGCAAAACTGAGGGGCATTTTTTTCCCCTCACTTTTTTTTAAACCTTCAAACAGTAGAGCAAAATTACATAAAATAAAATAAGTGAGAATCATCTCTGGATTAATCAGTAATAAGAAAGCCCTATAATATAGTTAGAAGATACAAAAAATCTGGTCTTGTAACTGCAAGTTTAGTAGCAACATTGCAATATGGGTTTTGCATTTCTCAGCCATGTGGTCAATGCAACAGACTCAAACATTTTTGAGTTTGTTCTATCAGTGCCAGTCATCTCCTGCAGCGAGACTCTATTTGTTGTCTCTTTTATACACTGCAATGCAATGGTTGATGGCAAATATGGGGAAATCAGATAAAGACAGTGTCTAAAGTGAGATTTATACTTGTTTAAGTTGCAGAAAATACAGACCTACCCTCGGACAAAGCTCTGAGCCACAGAAATAACAGACCACCCATATCAGTTGGCTCAGTCTTGGCTTACCTCCTTGACTTTTTACCATGCCAAGATCTTGATTTTTTTAATTAAAAAAAAATCAGAGTAATGTCGGTTGTTTCCATGTGAGATTCTTTGATCAAGTTTGTTTCCCTTTGCGTATTAACATTTTTTGGTGTGCTATGAAACACAATCTGTACTTGGCTTGTCAAGATAACCAACTCCCATGTACACTCAAACCATAGAATGTTTTTGCAGCGACTAAATCTGATGTTATTACATCAGTTTCCTTCCAGACATACTCGCTCATTAAGGACTGTGCATGACACTTGCAGTCCCTCCAAGAAGGAAATGTAATGAAGGTTTCTTCCTCTCTGCTCCTTTGTTATTGCAGTTACATGCCTCTGTTTCCTTTTACTGTTCTGATCCATGCACTTGCATCTGTTGAGGTCCAACTATAGCATTCTGTGATAAAATATCACAAATATTACAGTATACTCACCTAAATGCATCCCAAATTTAGTAATTAAACAAAAAATACAATTATTTTAGTGAGAAAAAATACTGTCTGACTGTTTTAAGAGCGTAAAAAATGGAAAAGGTTGATGTATAGAATGGACCACTATGGGTGGAAAGTGCACCTCTTTATAATACTAGAATATAAACTGACTTTTTTTAACTTAAAAAAATCAACTTATTTATTATTTTTTATGACATGCCTGTATCACTCCAGTCTAAATGGACCAATGGACCAGTCAACTAAGTTAACATGTTTTTCTGTCACCTCCTCACAATAAAGACATGGCATAGCCTAAGTATACATGTTAAAGTTATAATGCAGGCTTTACTAACTGTCAATATCACAAGACACTTTAAAAATGTGCCTTTATAGTTGTGATTTCCATGGACTTTGGTGACCTCAGCAATTCCCAAAGGAGAAATGAGCCATTATAAATGAATTGTCAAGGGGTTCACAAACAATAGTAATGTAAAAATAAAAAATATTGGATACAAAATAAGGAAGAGATAAATAAAACACCAGACTTCTTAAAAGTACACTCATTAACAGCTTTTTCTAATAATGCCGAATAGACTTAATAGACGTTTTAATACACATTTATGTTATAACAGCATTTAACGACCAGCCCTGCCCCCTTCTGCTGATCTTGAGAACTGCACATAAGAGTGGTTCATATCAGAGGACATTGAAGCAAAGACATCCCTCTCTTACTCTACTTTCCGATCGTACAATAAACAGACTTGACATTGTTGCACCTGTGACTGGAAATGTCATGTCAAAGGTGCTATGGTCTATTTACACCTTCTTCTTTTTTTTAGCTCAAAAATCACATCTGGTGGCACACAATGTGAAAATTGTCCAAATAAATAATGCTTCAAAATGAAAGTGAAAAACAATGTTGTTGCACATTGCTATGCAGTATATGATGTCATTACTGCGTTAGTTACAATTGCGTAGCTATTCACAATCCCCAAAACATCTACACCTTGACATAAAGCACAAAGTTGTAAAAAGACACAAAACCCCTGAATTTTGAGAAAGCCATCAACTACAACATGTTGGGTTCCATGAGGCTAAATAAAAATCACTAAAATTATTTTATTTGTCCATAAAACTACAAATTCATGCATGCGTTTAAAAGAAGACATCAGCCAAGCCTAGTCTTGAATGAAGAGATAATACTTTAGTTTAGTGCACAGTTTATTATTTAGTTTATGATAGGAAAAAATGAAAACCCTTCGGTGTAACGCCTTCATTGTTGTGTGGTTCATCTTCGCAAGAATAGACAGACAATCTTTGGTTAAATCGGGTTGGCTGACTGAGTACAGCCGAATATAGCCGAATTTTGCCGGAGTTTGTGTGACGTCAGTCCACCCGCCCCTTCCCCCGCCTTGTTCTCTACGCTCGTCCTTCCCCCTGCCGAGCTACACCACCAGGCTGGAGTCCCCAGCAGCAAGGCGGGCAAACACAACACTGACAGCTGCGACAGACTCACAACCGAGGGGTTAAAGATGGAGCACAGAGACGCCGACTTCAACATAATGCTCGCGACCGATTCATACAAGGTACTGTACCGATAGTGACTTCAGGCGGAGAGAGACTGGGTGGAGGGGAGTGGCTGATGAATGAAAACTGATAAAGTCAAGGTGGTTTCATCATCAGTCCCAAGGCCATCACACTGCACTGCTCTCTGTCACCGGTCTCCGTCGGTTCACAGCAGGCCGAATGGACAGGAGTTAGAGGAGGAGAGGGCTGGTGAAGCAGAGACGGGGTACCGAATTAAAAAAGCGAGCATCCCTCTTTGAGCTAACTTATATCTCAGACCGTTGGTTATTGGGGAGCCAGTGCTCCACCGGCTTTGCTAGTCACAATGGTATCCAGTTAGCTGAATTAGCTAGCTTGCTAGCTCACACTGAGCGCAGAAGTGAAACAGAGGGGGATTGATATAAAAAGCTAATATTAGCCACGAGCTAGCGAGCGCTGTGTGGATTGCACGGTGAACTGCACATGACCAAAGTCTCACTCAAGAGAACGGGTCAGGCGTGTTAGCCAGCACTGAGCTAGCTACAACTAGTGGCATCTTGTCATGCGTCACTTATTGGAAGTCAAAACTGAAAGTTAAGTGCAAAGTCTGATTACCGCGCAATTCACATGCTCTGGTGCTTTAAACGACATTTAACGGCTCACTGCAGGCTTTTAGACATTGATGCAATGACAAATGCTAACATCATGTAACGTTTAAGCACCCCAACTAATGCACTTTCAGGAATTTTTATTGTAATTGCTCGCACTTCCTAACAGCAGTATTGGAAACTTGGAAACCAATAGTGAAAAAAACGTTGTACTTCCAGATATATAAAATGCTGCGTATTTGCATAGGTTCTGACACAACCTTTTTTCTGTTGTGTTGATAAACTAGGTTTTATAGCACATCATTAATAATCTTAGTTTTACTTCCATTTCAGTGTTAAATAATCATTTAATATAGCATACACATAGCTATGTCGTACGTAAGACCCTTTTAACTTTCAGTTTGACTTCCCCAGAATCTCTTTGATTCTCAACAAAGCTCTGAGAGTGTGTGAGCTTTTGGTTGATGGTCTTTTCGCACAAGTTATATCGGCATATCAGCAAGACAGGTACTTTAACATGTAATGGAGCTATTTATTCTACGTAAGAAAATTTATGTAGCTTTCCCTTAAAATCTCCTTGAAGGGTTGAGATATTTTACCATTTTTTGATGTCACACTTAGATTAATGCTAGAAATTCATTATTTTGTTTGGTGTAGATGAATACTTTTCTGATTAGCATGGGTATTTATAGTTTTATTGATTTTAATTTAGTTTTGTGTCTTTGATTTCAACTCCAGGACATTTATTTTTCAAGGCACAGTTACAGTTTTGTTCTTATTCCTTGGAAATGATTTGAGTAGTTTTGGTTGCATTTTCCCATTGTTTCAGATCTCACAAGGGACTTATCCAGTTAGAGGGCCATGATTTATCACATAATGTGAAATTGCTGCTGCCGACATTGGTTGTAATTTTGGTGTTCTGTCCAAAAGTTGACATTTTGTGCTCCCTTTGGGGACAGTGTCTGGTGGATTTCAAAGTGTACTAGTCACTGTCACCGTCATACTGCCAAAACTAATTTCAAGAACAAGCCACATATAGTTGATAACTGGTATGGATTTTTCTTCATAGAAATTTGGAAGGTCTTGTATCTCTTTTTTCATTCCTCAACAATAACTTTCTTTCATGGTGTCTCAAAATGCTCTTTTATGAGCTGCTCAGTGGCAAACAGAAGAATGCTGCGTGTGCTCCTGGTAGCTACTAGGTCTGAGTGTGTCTAATCTAAAGCAGAGAAAATGTGTGTTTTCTTTTCATGTCAAGATAGTCACAGACTCAAGAGAAGCAGCAAAGGTCACCCAAATGAGGGTAAAGACAAAACATTTGGGTTGACACTGATCAAATTTCATGTTGCGTCTTTGCCAGGCGAGGTGCGCCTGTGTTGCTATACCACCCTAAAGTTACCATTGTTGTCTTTTTGAACAGACAGTTCAGTTACACAAAAGAAGCTAAACCGTAAGCCAGTCAGTCATTTCAGATCAGTTGCTGAAGTATCTGGCCTCTTTCTATAGTATCCTAAATTCACAAATGTCACAACATCTGTGTTTACCCTGTGTCTGGGTGTGCATTGTTTCCCTGAAAATCGGGTTGAGTGGATCTTGTCTGTGCATGACTATGTAATAATCTTGGTAAAGAGAGAAGGGGTATAACAAGCAAAGCACTTGATGATTCGTGAGACCAACCAGATTCATACACTTTGTTCAAGCATGCCTATTGTATTGAAACACACGCACGCGTAACTTTATTGTTGGTGTGAAGAGTCAGTTAAGATTTGAACATATTACAGCAGACCCGGGCATTGTACGGCCCCCGGGCCACATCCGGCCCTTTGGCCGTCCCTGACCGGCCCGCGTGAGGTCAA
>JBBPCS010001201.1:0-15536 GCA_037974645.1 Hollardia meadi | reverse complement strand
AAGATAAAGACTTATCCCCACTCTGAGGGGGGATATGCAAGGCCATAAACCATATTGTCTTCAGCGTGACCTCACTCGCCTCCAGTCCATTTGGCCTAGGAGCTGAGAATCCTCAACAGAGCAGCTATTTCTCCTACAAGATCATGTTGTTATAATCTTTAAATCCTTTTCTCTTGAAGCGTTAATCTAACCTAACCACAGTGTTGCTTATGCAAGATTTCTATTTAAAAAAACAACAACATTTTAATACTACTCTATAATCCTCAAACTAACTATCTCTACACTGCAATACATGAACAATGCTGCTCCCTGATTTATCATGCTATAGAGTGTATAGTGTTATGGGCCACACAACATATGGGGCAACAATGATTTTTAAGGTTATCTGTGGTCCAATCAGCAGTAACAGAATGTACCAGGAAGTCTCATTCAACATAGTTTTCACTTAACTTTATTACATTTCACACAAACACTTAGTGCAGGAAACTGGTCAATGGGTGCGGTTTGGCGCTCCCAATCTCCTCAAGGCAAAGCTTGAATCATAAAAAATGCAAATGTAACACAACCTCTAATTACAAACACAGAGTGCAATTTGTCTCCTGGCCTTGAAGATCAAACTCCTTTAACAGAACTCTGGATATTATTAATTAATGCCACATCCAAATTAAATGAAATCTGATAAAGAAGTCCAAATTGTCTCTGGGTGAGTTAATGAAACATTGTTACAGATCAATTACTGTGTAAATGAGTCTGTGTGTCTTTGTGTACTGCAGTCAGTCCGTAGGATAGGATATGACTAATGAAGTGTCACTTCGACAACACACACGCACGCACACACGCACACACATGCTGGTGTACTGTCTGATCCATTAGTAAAATGTCAGCATGCTGTGGAGCAGTCAAAGACTTTGTGGAGTCAGTCATTTGTCATATTTGGAGGTCTTCAAACACCTCTCTGTAGCATCTCTTTGCTGCAAATGTGAAGGTCACTCTGCCACTGTTTCGGACGTAAATGGAGCTGATGGCCTTTATCGAGCCATCATGGACACCAGTTGACATAACAGTCGGCGGGTGATGTTGTTGATGAACATCCACCCTTGAAACTACGCTCGTCCAAAATGACTGAGAGCAGCCTACAGAGTAAATATTGAAAGCATAATGGGCAGGTGAGTGTGCTAAGTGGATGAAGTAAATCTTGTGAGTTGCTCGGCAGAACGTGACTTATTGAACACCACCTAAACTTTTGCTGTCGCCTCCTTCTCCAAAGAGGCCACCTGACACCAACTTCCAAACTGTCCTGACTTTCTGCGTTTCAGAAATACGGAAGTGCTGAGATTCTGTTGTTTGGGCCTCGTGCAGAGAGGAAACAAATTTGCTCTGACTGTATGTTTGCTTTTATCTACAATTTGTACTTTTATTTATTTTGTTAGCACACACTGATCTCTGGGATTTACCAATGTGTTGTTTTTGCTCTTGTGTTAGGTTAGAGAACATTTTACAAGCAGTTAAGAAAATATTCAAGATAAGAAAAAAAAATGCTCTCTCATTTTTTTCATAGTCCACAAATTGTCCAATGTAAGGAAACAAAGGCTAATTTTTAAATATGAGGACCATAAGAAATGAATATCATACAATCAAATTTACATTATTATATGATTAGTGATGATGATGCTCTTGATTGGTCTTCTGAAAATAAATTTCTATTTCGATGCAGACATTTGAGTGTTCATTGAAATGACAGGCCTATACACAGGTAGAAAAATGTTACATTTATAAATTAATTCAAGCCAGATCTCCAACATGAGCATTCAAAATGTACCTTCGGCAAATGGTGCGTTTGTAAATGCATTGCTGGCGGGAGCTGAAGTCCATGATGTGGACTCTGTGTGCAGCCGACAATTAGCAAGTTTGCCACTGCTTATCTGGCAGATTAGCTCGCTATCTAACAGGATAAAGTACAGAATAATTTATTAATGCAATTTCATAAAACAAACTGTACAAATGACTTACATGTAGCTGTGGTGTGCCTATTTAAAGGGACAGTTCACCCCAGAATAAAAAAAAAACATATTTTTCCTTTTACTTGTAGTAGTTTATCCATCCACACACCTTGTTGTGAGCAGTTTCACGTAGGAAAGATTTCCTTTCCACCAGATTACACCGTATCACCACGTAGAAATAAAACGTGCATTAATTCATGGATGCTCATGCTCATGCAGGGCAGTATGAAAGCATTATTATTTAATGTAGATCACACTTCCTTCTCCACAGAAAATAGTTCCTACATGAAACTGCTCACAACAAGGTCTGTGGATTATCTGGAGTAACAAGGTCCTGATTTCTGTAGAGAGACATTGCTGTTGAGTTTTTCAAATGCAATATTTTGACGCTTTGAGCACCACAAGCAAAGTGCCATCTAGTTCCATTATATTGGAGAGAAGACAGACACCTCTACAGCTGATATCTCCAAAACTGAGCAACTCACACCAAAACAAACAATATATAAAAAGCACTTCAGGAATAATACGTATTTTTGATTTTGGGGTGAACTGTCTTTAAGTCTCCCAGAGCTTCCCGACTACTTCCAGGCAGACTTGATTAGCATTCCAACTTTCCAATTATGTGAAAATGTGGCACGCTGTAACAATCAGGCAAACCTGAGACCACACACAGAGCGAAGACGTTATTGAGAGCTTATTACTGTACACTGAACATAGATGATAGCAAACACATACATGTGTCGAGAACAAATATAATATAAATATTCTTTGTGTATGCTGATGAAGATGAGGACAAGCTCGTGAACAGTCGCACAGGCCTTCTATAAGTATCATAAATGTACTCACTTCAGCTAGTTTGTGCAGTACAAATTGTGTGTCCCTACATGTCCATATGAATGTGAGGACTACTGTAAAATTGTACGTAAATGCTGCCTGTGAAGCGACAGAGAAATCTGTTGCTGGCAGCGGGAGCCAAAACAGTCAATCTGTTGTGCAACAGCTTCTGAGGAATCTCACCCACAAGAAGCTAGAGCATGAGAGATGCTGGCCTAGATAACTGGGTAACACACAGGTGCACACTAAGCTGATCAGACACACACACACACACACATACACACACACACACACATACACACACACACGCACACACACACACGCACACACACACACACATACACACACACACACAAAGTCAAAAGTGTCCAGTTTTGTTTTTGACTCTACAACCTACAGTCGCACAAACACATGCTCTCTCGCATTTGCCCTCAATCTTTGACAGAATGTCAGCGTACACGTTTTCCATCCCTCTCTCTCTCCGTCTCTTCTCAGCATACTCCAAAACACACACGCACGCACACGCACGCACGCACACGCACACGCACGCACGCACGCACGCACGCACGCACGCACACAGTCTCCAGGACAGATGGCCATGCTATGTGCTCTCGCTCAGCAGATGCACAAGAGCATTAATCATGAAAAAGATTCAGGGTTTAACTCTTACTACAGTTGTGCTACTTCTGTAAAGAGCCCTGATTAATTTCTCTTTTGAAGAACATCGACAGTCCAACCTTTCTAGTCTGGGTGCAGACATGCCACAGTGGACAGAAATGATGGCTATTTTGAAGGTTTTAAAACCAAGAAATCTTGTGATGAGACAAAAAACTGCAGATTTCCTTTACAGTTTCCTCTTGCAGCGATAATGGCAAACCACATTCACGAAGCCTGTGGTCCTGTGTAGCTCAGAGGGTTAATACTGGCAGAGCGAGCAGTATTCCTCCCACCTGCTGCGGCCACAGTCATATTTATGCACACATGGTGATGTGAGACTCTTTGGATGGAAAATGGAATGTGATTAGTCCAATACTGGCCAGGAGCCTGATCAGTTGCCACTCTGCTCAGGTCTCGCCTCTGCAGGAGAGGTAAAGGGGAAGAAAGATACACAAACATAACAGACCCTAAAGAAAACATTGCATGGCCAATGGTACAGATATACTGTACATCAGAATCCCAGTCAGCTTTATCGGCCAAGAGTGCATTTTTTCGTTGCACTTCAAAGTTGGCTTACACACAATTCCAAGAACAATTTTAGGAAGATGGACAGAAATAGACATACAGCTAAAAACAAGGGCAACAAAGCTAAACAAAGATAGGTAAATATAAACATGAGGCTATAAATATAGATGTGCATAAATGGTGCCTGGAGTATGAATCCTTGTGTTCCCCTGGCTTCTCCTCTAGCATCACGAGCAGGTCAAAATTTTAAATTTTCACATACTTTGGTTTATGAACAAATAAAAGTATCTCCAAAACTAAAACTGTCATCCTCAGCTGTAGCCTACTTCTGTTTGTGCTAATTGGCATGCAGCACATGTTAGCTTGCTTACATACTACACTAAGATGGTCAACATGTTAGAATGTGAGCATTTTAGCATGCTGCAGTTAGTATTTAGCTCAAAACGCTGTTGTATCAAACTGTTTTAAAGAGCTGGCAACATGGCTGCCTTAGCCTTCATGGGTGGCTCATAAGTTTTATAGCTATCACAACTCAAATTTGGGAGATATCCCTTGGATCCTGGCCAACCAGTAAAATTAGCTACCACCAAAACACAGCTCATTCAGATGGTAAATATTGGCTCTTGTCTATAAAGGGTTCTCCAGTGGTTTCATGTTGTACTTCCATTAATTTATGGGACTTACAAGACAGATTTAAACATGATCAAAGCTAATGCTGTCATGGGGCGCAATAATTTGACTTTGAAGGGCAACACACACAGGCAGTGTCTGATGCATATAAAAGCACTTGTACTCATTGATCATTCTACTTAGGCAGTGCTGGGGAGGCATTGTTATTGACCACACATGGGCAACGGCCTGAACAGGCCCGTGGACTGATGACAGCTGACCAGCAGCCAGAGGAAGGACCCCAGGGAGGGTCCAGGCCTGAAGAAGTACTGCTTGCAAGAGTTCCTCAACCAGCAGAGAAGCTTCATTTAGAGCTGCTATGAGTGGGATGGCGTATTCACTGAAGATGCAACTTTTTGTAGGCGCACCTGTCTGTTGCTCGACATGTTTCTCTGTCATTTGACGGATAATTTTTCAGTTAGTCAGTTTTAGAGGTTTTCCCGAGTGAATTGTTGTCTATATGTCTGTTTTTGCATCTGCATGGCTTCTGTCTGCACCTGGGTCTTGAGTCCTAATACATTGCTGATTCTTCTTCTTCGTCTTCTTCTTGTTCTTCTTCTTCTTATTATATTTCTGGAGCTTCACACCAAAACAGCTCCATACAACATAAGCCAAGTCTCTGGAAGCCCAGAGATCCCAAACAAATCCACTTCAGACAAGGTGCGCGCTAATGCTTTTGGCTAGCAGCTACAGTGAAGAAACTTTCATTGGCATGGGGGTGAGTAGATAATGATTGAATTTTAATTTTGGGCAAACTGTTCCTCTAAAGCCCAAAAGTCCGGTCTGGTATGGTCTGAATATGTTCCTATTTATGACTAAATAAACAAAAAAGTTGAATAAAAGCATTCTTAGTTATTATTTATAAAACGGTTATACTCAAAAACTCAGCTTCATCAGGACTGTGTGGATGTGGTTTGATCAGATTTGAATAAGACACCACAAAAATCTACCTGATCACCACAAGAAGAGTTGAAACTCAGAAGACAACATTATTCACAATCAATAGGCTCAATAAAAGAGAACACAACCAACTGTGCTAAAATCATCCCACACCAGGATCGTAGAAGTACTGGGGACACCAGAGCACACGGTTTTACAGCTCATCAAAGCAGTTCTGAGAAAATCCTACCAGATTTTCCCGTAATACAAAAGATTTGAAACTCTGACCCACTGGTAAATAAGGAAGTGCACAGCCTGCAATAAAACATCTGTGTGCTAAAACCGTCCCACAGGACAGGTCCAGTTAAGCCTGGTGAGGTAAACAACATGGATTGTGGATTTGATGCATGACTGGATTAAGACCCCCGGAGCCCCGCTGTGAGCACTCCGCTCTGTCTGAAACCATTTTGGGCAGGAACCCCCGTGGAATGGAAGGTGCTAAGAGTTTTTACAGCATTGAGTCGGAGGCTCTCAATCTCCGATCCCAGGACGGAGCTGTACATGTTACATCATTGTAACAGCCATTTTTATGAAAGGATCATATTCTAGTCTTCAAAATGAAACAGAAAGCTGTTGTTAATGCTAACTGAGCGGTGTGGAAAGTTTATGTACATTTACTCAAGGCCTGAATGTTAGTACAGTTTTAATCTACTTGTACTTGACTTGAGTATTTCTATTTTATGCTAATTGATATTATTTATCAGATGGAAGTATTGTAGTTTTTACTGCACTAAATGTATTCAACAGCTATCACTAATGCAGTCTAATTTATTAAACTACCCAACAATATGGAACACCAGCATCCATTTGGAGCTCTTTGTGTCAGCTGGGTAAATGAAAAACACATACTTGGTCATCACCAAACTGCGACAAAAACTCACTTCACTTTGAACTGTAGAAGTACAGTAGACGCAGTCTTTCTATCAGTCCTAGATTATGGGGATATAATCTACAGACATGCTGCTGCATCCAACCTGAAACCTCTTGACTCAGTTTATCACTCTGCCCTCAGAGTCATTACTGGAGATCACTATGACACTCACTGTTGCATTCTGTATAACAAAGTTGTCTGGTCCTCTGTGGCACAGAGGCGTGATAAATATCTATATCTTTTTATATATAAATCCCTGATTGGGCTTTCACCACCCTATATAACATCTATGCTGGACTAGACCACAGGACCCTAGCAAACTCGCTCTACTAACTGTCTCAGGCTTCAAGTCCCACGGGTTTATTCTGAACATGGAAAGTCTGCCTTCAGCTTTTGTGCACCGAACGCATGGAATTATCTCCAACACATTCTCAAGATCCACACTCTGACTCAAGATCCATCCACTGAACATTTTTAGCTTTGCATATATTTTTGTAAATATTGTCTCTGTATCTCGACATCATTGCAAATGAGGGAAACCTCAATTAAATATTCTCTCTCCTTTACCTCTGTTTTGGTCTACAACAACTCATCTTCAGACCACCTCTCAAAGCAGCTCAAATGTGCATGCATGCCATGATTTTATCACATATCCTACTATGTGATCATCTGGTGCCAGGCCAACAATGACAATATACAAACAAACTCTAAAGGTAATGGATCAGAGATCAGCGAAATGGCACCATTGTCAAATATTTGCTGTTTTCACAATTTTAGTAAAGTATCATTGATAAAAACATCATATAAGAGCATGAATGGCATGTCCCAAACTTAATCTGTCAACTGATCAAAAAACTTTATAGCGAAAGGAGAAACCCTTAATTTGTCGATAAGGCTTTTATTGTGAAACATTTGCAGGAACGTATTGTGGAGAACTCGATGGCTTGCCAGGTTCGCATGTACACTTGAAAGGTAGCGACTGCCATCTTTCTCCATTTGCACTCTGAAGTCTTATTTTATTTATTATTTTGATGTTTGTTTGTTTGTTGTGGGAAATAAAGCGTGATGTGTCTTGTGGTGCTGTTACACTCTCATACATGTGCTCCCATTATGTTCCACTGGGGAGTCGTCAGCTAGTGGTGAATTTGGGTATTACCGGTCAGGTCGGGTTTTTGGCTTAATATCAAACCGGTTTGATCGACCCAGCACTAGTCTATAATATTTTTCAGTATAATCACTGAAAAATATTATAACACTGTTTTTGTATAAATAAATAAAAAAGATAATAACTGCTTAAAGTTATTATAACAGAGAATAGCAAAAATAAATGGCTTTTTGGCAAGTCGGTGGTAATAAAAATTGATTTGCATACGTATAATGTATTAATGATGCATTTGCCTAATTCATTTAATGAATCATGACATTACCACTTTCAATAACAAAAATATTGATAACAGTGATTCTGGACCTGTTTTTTCTTGGTATCATATTGGAACCATATTTCAAGGTGTTGCCCACCTGTAGTTTCTTGTCCTGTTGTACCTATTAACAGTGACTCCACATTCAATGCGCACAAAATGATGGTAATGATAGATTTATTGGCCGGAGCTCCAAAAATAAAATGCAAGTTGTAATAACTGGTTGATATATTTATTTTCATACACCAGCCATTAATACTTAGCTTTTTAACCTTTTAGTACTGCATGGTGTCTGGCTATGTGTTTGGCTAACCCTGCACAGTATGAGATGGCTTTGTGAATGGAATCACCCAATCAACAGTTTTTACCTTTATTTATTCATATTCTTCCCCATGACCTACATTTTTCTGCATGATTTTTACAACTCATTATTATGTTAATGTGAAGTTGTTATTCGATGTGTAAACATGTATTGGTTTGTTTCTGTCACAATTAGATGACAAAGGGAACTGCAGTGTGCATTTGGATGCATATTAACAAAAACTACATGCAAATGTATTTCAAATCAGCTCTGGCACAGTGTTTCAGTAATCCAGATGTTTCATTAGCCCGGGCAACCTACATTCCCGAGTGGTTTGGATTAGCGGAGCCGGAGCTTCTGCTGCCACTCATCTGATCTCATACCATCCTTCGTCTGAACGGCAGCGTGCCACGGCGGCCATGGTTTAGTTGACACTCTCTGTGAGTAACGTGGGGCTCAACCTCATCACCATGAGCGGGTCTCAGGGGGAATTACAAAGACATGACCGTCTGAAGAGCTCATGGATGGTGCTAATGTTCCCCAAGGATCAGTGTTAGTACTTAGCAATGAAAATAATGCAAGCGTGGTATTAGCATATGTCAGAAGACGGGACCTGCTGGAACCTAATGCTTTTGTTGTAAGTCAGATTTAAATTTCTGTGGCCCTATTATGCGAAGAGATTCCATCAAATAACTGATAATACAGATCAAAATGATAGAATCAAACTGACACAAAAAAATGTTACCGGTACATTTTATCCAGAGGTAATGAGACTGTATGTAGAACACCTTACTCACTGAGCTGTTAGAGGCTTTAAAGCTTGGTTTTAAACATGTAGGGTCAAATGTAACTTCTCCTTGTACCAGAACCTAAGAGGCTCGCTAAAATGTGAGAGATAAGTGGATGAGTGGTCTGGCTTTGTCATTTAAGAGATGAAGTGGACGCTTTCCATTACAGTTGCTCTATTAGAGTGTAATCATCCCCGCATCCCCCCGCCTACAATCTTTGAAATACTGCAGCAAACATGTTCAATACATTGAAATGCAGTGTTATTTGTATGAATTTAAAGGGGCGCTCTCAGCTCCAAATGAACACGGGTTAAGTCGTTTTGAAGAGGAAACATTTGTGCAATGTTTTTTCTGATTCTTGAGGCAGTGATTTCCCCAACCATTGTCTTAGGAGGGGCGGCCCCATTTTATTTATCTTGTGAATAATTATTGTTCAGGCATTTTGGTTCACAAACTTTTATTTTGAAAAATTATTGAAAACTTTTTCCTCATTCGCACATGTGAGAAGTTAGCTTTGAGGGCTTTCTTCCAGAAAGGCCATTGTAACGTTATAATGTTTAATGTCGTGAAAGAGCAGGATGTTTTCCTAAATCTAATATAAATGTTGTATTAACTAAAGAAAAGACAGCTTGTCACAGGACACAAAGAGTAGTCTCTTGGGTGAAAGCTCTGCATACAACCCACTCAGCCACAGCACCATGATGGCTTCTCAAGCTTTGTGACTCTTTACATTACATACATTCTGTCTTTCTGCCAGAAAAGACTCAAACAGAAAGCCTTCAAGGCTGACGATCTAAACTGTAATATTACTGCTACAAGGTCAATGCTCTGACCAGAGCTTTGTAGTGATAATTTTCCAGGAGGTTTCAGGGTTCCAATCCCCAACATGTTATTTACCTAAGTTATGTGCATTCATTTCACTTTACCATGGTCGCTAACCATGACCTATGACCTTTAATACATAGAAGGCCGCTTCTATTGTTATATTATTATGGGTATTTTTATGTTGACTGGAGGGAACCATAAAATATTTTTGGTAGGTTGTGAAAATTATAGCACTGATGCACCAATGAAACTCAAAGCCACTGTACTTGCAAATATGGAGTCCCGAAAGTGAAAAAAGTAAAAGGTTAGTCAAAAATACAACTGAAACCATAAATGAATATTTTTATTATATTATCATAACTGTTATAGTTTTATTGTTATTTCTGTTAGTGTTATTGCTCTGGACAGGCATGGAACAACCTCTCATTATTGTAAAATCATTAGTAAAATGAGAAATATGGTGCGGAAAATAGGGAATAGATGAATGACTGAATTTCTGAATTACTTAATTTGTGCTCTTGATTTAATAATTTGTATGCATTAATTATTACTTGTAGAGAGCTTGAAGAAGACGATGAAGAGGACATTTATGCAGTATTGTAACAGTTTTATGGTTAAACAGTCCATTATCATTTACAATACGATTAAGGAACTTCAGAAAAAATTAAAATGTATTAAATCAAAGTGATCCATAGTGACGGGATGAATTGTATGTGCAAGACATGACTAACAGCAGAAAGGTGATGAGTTAATCAAAAGAGAATAATTCATTTGTGCACTTTTTTTTTTTCTCTTAAAACCTCCTGGACTCCATATTTTACAGAATAGTTTAAAGCTTTATATATATATATAGTTGTTTTTTACACTCCATTTGTATTGTCTTTCAAACATTTTTTTTTATGTTTATTCATATGTTGGACTTGTCTGATAATGTTTTACTACATTTTGTCAGTTTCGGGTCCATGAACAAAATGTTGTAGGCTACCCTTAAATTTAAAAACAAAGAAGTGTGTCTTAAACCCTCAGGGGTTTCGACAGGAGATTTCAGTCAGTATTAAAACATTAATCTGTTTCTAGACTATTATGAAACACCTAGAATCATTATCATCTCAAACTTAAGCCAATCCTAAACCTATTTTGAGAGAACAGTGCATCTGGATATTGGAAATCTCTAAAGGGAAAATGAAAATGTAACAACAAAGCACCATACTGACCCTCGAAAACCTGCCATGATCAAATTTTGATAAAGACATGATGTGGTGAAATAATGACGCATGACTCATAGTTTGAAGCATAGCTCATTTTCAGGATGGATCATTCAATATAATGGACTTTAACACCTGTGACTGTGATTTGTAGGCAACGGTTTAAAGTATTATGTTGATGTCAATATTAGAGATTCTTTACTGTTTAGGTATTTCAAAGTTTGGAATAATTCAATTTCTCACCAGGATTTTTAACTATTGGGGGAAAATCCCTCATTTGCTTTTGCTGTTACACTGTAAAAAAAAAAACCCCAACAACAACAAACAAACAAAAAAACAAACTAGTTGTTTTAACTTTAAAAAGTTAGTGTCCGGGCTGCCTTTAAAATTTCTTTCAAACTTCACTGAATCTGAAAAGTCAAGTTGATGCAACCACAAAGTTAACTCAACAAAGTTCAATCTGTATATGAGCTTATAATTATAAAAAATTGCTAAAAAATCGATAAAATTGCTGTGACACGTGTTTTTCATTGTTAACAGAGACTCCATTCTGCACCAGGGATCCCATTAACCAAGTATTTTCCTTCATTAACCGAATGACTAAATTATCTGAAGTCTGTCCATCACTTTGACAGACTAGAACAGCTGTTACATTAAGTCAAAGTTAAGTAATGTACATGTAACACTGTCAATAACCTAAATCTAACAAAAACAGATTCTCCTCGGAGCATGTGGCCCTCATGTCTGACCTCGACACAGCACCCAGTGCGTCTCCGGTGCTGACGGCACGTTTAGGAGCGACGGATTAGAGGCCTTGGAGCACCTGTGACCACTACGGGTCACAGAGTGGTACAGTCTGGGTCAGAAAGAGTGCATGCTGATTTCCTCTCGGTGAAGTGGTGAAGCCTAATCAGTAAGTTTCTTCTGTATATTAAATGTCATTGTGATTGAGTTGTTTTTGAAAACTGCTATTAAATAGGCTATGTCTCATTATCATTACAATTAGATTACATTAGAATTAGACTGTGACAGAATATTTACGACCTTGTCCATCAAAATGACAGACAACGAGGAAGTCTTGTGCAACCTCGGGTCTGCATTTGTGATAAAAGATAAACCACAGAATCATAGAGCAACATTATAACTTCATTATATCATAACTTTATGGTAAAAGAAAGTTTTTACATCATGTGGACAGTTATGTGTGTATTCTTAAGCTCCATCTTTCTCGCTCTTCTCTCTCTCTCTCTCTCTCTCTCTCTCTCTATCTCTCTCTCTCTCTCTCTGCTGCAGGTCTACATCACACTTCTTTTTGATGGTTTTTATAATGCAGTGTTTTAGAGGGTGCTGCAGCCCCCTCAGCACTCATTCTTCCTGCGTCCATGCTGTTAATGGTCCTTCAGAGAGGCAACTGTAATAATATTGTATTATAAATCCAAGTGTGTCAAAGTTTGGCCTTCTTCTACGAATCAGACGGAAGGCAAAAATTTGCAGGGGAATGCAAAATACTTCTAAAACATAATTCAAACTATACGGGGGTCTGTGGTTACCTGTGCCCTAGTATGTTATATTGTAACTCCCTTCAGTAATTAACAGTTTGTTTGTTTGTTTTTTTACTAAAGTGACTTTCTGGGCTGCCTTAGCAGACAGAACATAATAATTCCAACCAGAAAATGAGTTCAGTATCAGAAGATTTAATCTGAAATCCACCTGATCTAGAAAACACACAATTTAAACTATAATAGGATTTTGATTTGAGTCTTATATAGTATTTTGCTATTTAGAATGTGTAAGCTGAACCTCAAAATCTCAATACCACTCAGATCACAGATGAGAACCTTGATGAAATGGCAATATGACTATATTTGTATTTGTTCGCCTTTCCTTGAGCTGAAAATACCTTGATGTGACATCACTTCATCTAAATATGGCCAATAACTAGAATACGCCTCTAAATAACAAAGTTGATCCAGAAAGCAAAGTACAACACCACCAAGAGATGTGTTTTTCTGGCTGCTTTAGAGAGAATTTTTTTCCTGTAAAGATTAACTGTGATTGCTGTGTAAAAGGCTAAAATCATAATGCCTCCTGAGCCTGGTACAGTCAAATGCAGCTGGGAATTTTAAAGCTTTTGGATACGGATGAAAAGCTCATAGTATCTCTCTGACAGAAGTCTCTCTGCGTCTTGATAAAGTGATTGTGTCCTGTTCTGTTCTCAGCCACTGTGATGACTAAAGCCCAGCGCTGTCAGAGTAGGACAGTCCTGCTCGTAGTGGAACCTTTGATGAGTTCTGTCTCCAAACGTCAGCCTGAAATTCATCGAATCGAGCCCAAGGACGTATTCAGAAACATTTTGCATCCAAAGACGGATGTCATGTACACCAAAGGGTCACTTTCCTTACCTTGCGCCCTCCTGTGTTGAGCTTCAGAGGGGTCAGGTAGGGGTCAAAGATCATGTGACTGGTCTCGATGTCGATGGGCGACTGCCTCTTGCCTATGGCACACAGGTTCCAGGCTGAGTGCACCAGACCCCAGAAGGATGGGACTGGTGGTGTGTGGTATGGGGGTGAAGAGACGGCAAGGGAGAAAAAGAACAGAGGAGCAGTAATTAGTGTGTATGTGTGTTCTCCGGTGCTCCACGAGATCAAACCATGCAGAGAGGAAGTGAGCTTCATTATGAGGGGAAACAAGAAATTGGGAGTTTGGGGAGGTTTGAATTTACATATGGCTTCTTTGGAACCTGACTTAATTTAAAATCTCTGTGTTATTATCTGCCAGCGTAACTAAGGTAGAGAAAATTGGCTTTGTTAAAGTCTTTCCAAAAGTTCTCCTATTAGGTTTTATTGCTCATGATCTATAGCAGTGGCTCCCCACCTTTATGTCTTGTGACCCCTTTAAATGAAGCGTGTATTGTACTGTGTACACTTGTGTAATGTGTACTTGTGAGTCTATGACCTCATTTGTCTTACTTGGAGGATTCCTCGAGGCCTGAGGAGGCGAAAGTTTCTATTGTTCCGCAAGCATAAATAAAAAATGGGGAAAATGGGAAAAAAAAATAATCATACATTTTCATCCTGGGGGGTTCCACCCATCAGGTTGAGAACCAGTAAAAATAATTAAGACTCCCATGGCTGTGACAGACCTAATATGAATATGTTGTTATCAGAATAAATGGCTGGTTGAAGCCATACAGTGACAGTTATGGCTGATTCATCACAGAGGCGTTTTATTAGAGTTTCAACCCTTGGTTTCATTATGTGGCGCAGATTGTTTTCCCCTCTGGTGGGCGTTGCGTGTACTCCATCTCTATAGCTGGGGAGGATACATATTGCTACGCCTCTGTCCTCTATTGTCTATTTTACTCTAAATGGGACCATAATTTACAAAATGCTCATCATGCTGTGTTAAAGAAGACTTGAAACAAGCGACTGAGACCATAAACTCATAAGGAAACTGTTTACTTAGGTAATAAATCAAGTGAGAAATAGGGTCATTTTCTCGTTTGCTTACATACAATCAGACTTCTTTGTGAAACCAATAGAGTCTCCCCCTGCTGGTCATTAGAAAGAATGCTTTAACTTTACAGACCCGGAAGCTCCATCCACTATTACAACTGTCTGTGGGTAGGACCAGAGATATCATCTTTTTTATTCCACACATTCTTCTTCATTGTCAAAACCTTGTGCCTGCATTACCCACAATGCAACTCGATTGTCGACAGTTCATTCAGAGATTCAGGTGTGTTTTGTCTGTGATTTTTTCTCATTTTCAGACTTGCAGTCTTCAACTGATGCCGAGTCAAGTGACATCACTTGAGGACATTTATCAGACTTGACACAGCGCCCACTGGGGCCAGTGGCTCCCCAACACATGTAAACACACCCTGATGAACATGGTGGGCGTAAGTCATAATATAAGTAGCCTTTAGCAATTTGCCTGAATGTTCTAAACTTTTTTAAACTGGTTTGATTGTTCTTTTCCCTGTGAATCAATGTACAAACAATGAAAATAAGATGTGAGCAGGACAGTAAGGGAACTCTTCAGAGAAGCAGACACATTTCGTTTCACAGTTGTTGACTTAAACCAAAACATATGTTCTAATGAAATATGGTTCTATATATAAATATGGTTCTAGGATGTTTGACTCTGCAGCACAAGAGAAATCCACTACGGGCTCGCTCTCTACCACCAGCTGATCCTTTACATGATTACTGAGATCTTGTGCCCTGCCGCAGAGTGGATCTGGAATGGGATTGCACAGGAATACTGGGCTGACCGAAAGCCCACCAGATGGGGACTGTGTATGATTTGACACTATGACGAACAGAAAGGGAGAGAGGATGAAAGCGTGTATGCCCACATGCACACGCAATGACAATTGACAAAAGTGAGCACACAGAGCCTTAGATGACCTTATTAGAGCAGTAACTTTGACACACACACACACACACACACACACACACACACACACACACACACACACACACACACACACACACACACA
>JBBPCS010001200.1:0-15536 GCA_037974645.1 Hollardia meadi | reverse complement strand
TTTTAATCACTGTGGATTTCTGAATTGTAATGATTATACTTTGGTATTCTTTTTATTATTATTATTATTATTATTATTATTATTATTATTATTATTATTATTATATTACTATTTCTTTTATTTTGATATGGACCAAGTATCCAAGTATTTATGGGTCCATGTCTAATGTGTCTGTACCACCATGAGCAGATCCTCCAATTGGCCAATCAAAATTAATAACAAACCTGCCGTGATGAGAAACCACGCGCTCATTGGACGCCCTCTCTGTGACGTGTTGGGTAAATCAGCGTTGATTGGTCGCTCGTCTGCCCTTTAGCTTAGTACACATTGCTCCACAGCAACACGGAACCCGAGCAACCTACACAAGGTAGGCTATGAAATTATACATATAACTTTATATAAAGACTATAACAGTGGAGTGTTGGCTGACATTAGCATTAACATTAGCTAACACTGTTTGCTAATTCATCAAATTATTCGCATTTTCATGACGCTGTCACGCGTAACGTTAACGGTCGCTCAGGAAGTTATGTAAAAGTGAGATATCGACCTTTTTTTCATGTTTTCATAGAATTAACGCACACGAATTGTTAGCAAAACTTTCCATATTCACTAACCTCATGGTTGGCTTAGATTAACTTTAACTAACATTGTGATAAATATTGTTAAGATAGGATTTGGGCTCCTTTCAGGGTCCAGAAGTCCAGTCAGGGTCCATCAGTACAAGAATATATAATACACATACTGTTACTGTAAAGGCTTCGTTTGTTAGACAAAAAAGAAAAATAAATAAAATCATTCTCTCGGGGCAATTTTTGGATACTGTACTATACATAACATTATAATTAACACTACTGAACATTACCAGCACAATTAAATTGATATTATAATAAGAAAGGAGTTGTATGGATGTGTTTTGTCATGTATTCTGTTACATTTTAATTTGGTTAACAATCTATAATTTTATTACACATACTGTATATTCTATATAAAAGTATGAAGTTGTTCTGTATACTTCAAGTGTTGCTGGAGTTTTGACCACTTCAGCCTTTTTTCTCTTCTCCGTGCACCTTTGAAGTAGTCGTGCCAGAAACCCCTTATCTGCTTAGATGGTGGAGAAAGTGACAAACGGATGAGAAACAACATGCATTTTCAGCTTAAATGCTCATTTTTGGCCTCAGAAACAGTAGTTTTACAAAACCAGTTCCACTCATCTGATTCCATCTGATTTATTAACAGTTATACACCTGTTACGGATACTTTATATGTTGTTTTTGACAAATAACATTAACAAACACTTGCTAAATACTGTTATTTTAAAGCATTTGTTAATACAGCTTAGAAATGCTAAAAAAAACAAAGTTATGTAAAATGTTTGTTTCAAAGGATTCATACAAGAGTTGACAGGAAACAAAAGGGCTTCTGGGAAATGCAGTGCACTTGCCTGACTAATGTTTGACTCTCAGATTTGTCTCTTCTCCGATACGTCACAGATTCAACCATGGATCTTGTGCTGAATGTTGCCGACTATTACGTCCTGACCCCGTATGTGTACCCTGCGTCCTGGCCTGAGGACGGGGCCCTGCGGCAGATCATCAGCCTGTTGGTGCTGACGAACCTGGGGGCCGCAGTCCTGTACCTGGGCCTGGGAGCCATCAACTATCACTTCATCTTCGACCATAATCTGAAGAAACACCCGCAATTCTTAGAGGTAAAATAGAGCCTGTGTCTCGTTTTTAGGATTGGTGGAGTCATAAACTGAGTGTTGGTACTAATAAACCCGGAGCAAACAATTGAACTTTGTATCTACAATGAGAGGACAAATATATCAGAGAACCTGCAGATTAAATGAACTCTAGTTATGCTGAACACCAACTATTTGAAGCTTATCATGCTTTATGGTTGAGGAGTCTTAACTTTATAGATTTTGGCGTTGTTGGATTGAATTATAGTGTACCTACTGTGGACTTTTATTTAATTTTATAGTTGTTTATACTGATAAGTTCAGCATACCGTCATATAAAAATTGACAAATTTCATACCATTTGCATAAGATACTGAATATTACGGTGAAAAAGAAGACATATTTCAAGGAATACCATCAGTCTTATCTGAGTGTTCAGACACGCTATGATTACACGTCCCGTCTTGTTTATTACCAAACTATTTTAAATGTATATTTTGATGTTTTCCTCTTCAGAATCAGGTTCAGAGGGAGATCACATATGCGATGACATCTCTTCCCTGGATCAGCATTCCCACAGTGGCCTTGTTTTTCGCTGAAGTTCGAGGATACAGCAAACTCTACGACAGTATCGATGAATTTCCGCTGGGTGAGTGTCCGTGCCATCAGGCTGACGCAGCAAACGCACCGAGTTCTCGGTGGTGACACGGTGTGTGTGTGTGTGTGTGTGTGTGTGTGTGTGTGTGTGTGTGTGTGTGTGTGTGTGTGTGCGTGTGTGTGTGTGTGCTTTCAGGTTGGTCGGGGCTCCTCGTGAGTATGATCTCCTTCCTGTTTTTCACCGACATGTGCATCTACTGGATTCATCGGTTCCTACATCACAAGCTTATTTACAAGGTGAGCGCGGCTGTGGTTCAGGTTTGAATCAACGCTGCATTCATTTAAAACACAGACATGAGTCCAAACCACTTTTTAATTTTCGTTACGAGAAGAAAACGTCGACTATTGACTATTTATTTTATTTTATTTTATATGTTAATTTCTACAATAAGCATATTTCTAAAGGTTTAAAGGATTAATTCAGCCAAATTCCTGAAAACATATGTTTTGATTTTGTTTGTCAAGGTTTTGTTTCTGCGCTGCGATTTCTCGTAACTTATCGCCCGACGAATTCAACAAATAATCTGATGAGCCAATGAATCGACTCGACTCTCCCGTGTTTAACCTTTATGCTTCAAAGACACTGACCCACAGACGCTGCTGTATGTGTTCAAATAATAATAGTCTTCACGAAAAGAACCAAATTATTTTCCTTGTATTATTTTTTCTTTTCCTCGGACCCCATTAAACCCAATATAGTATTGAAGCATGAACCCTTCCTGTTGCCTGAAACTGGGCTTTCATATTTGAGTGAAAAACTACAGAAATTACTTTTGGCAATGTATGAACAAATATGTATTCTTTTGTTTGCCAAAACTTCCTTCAAAGACAAGATGCAATACATTATATGAACAAACTGTTATAAAACTCCAGTAACAGAAATCCAAATAGACGTATTGAGGATTTGGGAGGGCTAATTTTGTGTAAAAAAGGACTTTCACACATCACAGACAAAAAGCAGATGAAAATCCATTATGTTACCATTTGGTAGTAATTAGTTCTGGACCCAAAAGACCCAGAGACACACACACACAGCTGGGGTCTCCCAAATGTGTTCTGTTGCAAACTTCAGTCATCAGTTCAGAATTAAATATGAAATTAGGAAAATTCATCATCTATGAAGCTAAAAAACAACAAATGTTGAGCGGACCAGAAGATTGCAAGACGAGAGTAAATTTATATTCTGTTGTTTAGTCGTTACAGCAGGAAATCAAAGTTAAACAAACAGAAAAACAGTTTTCATGTCATTAACATGGTATCCCCACTTTTCTATATTTACTGTAAATAAATGTAAATTGTGTAAAGATATTTGTAGAGTCTCTCTCTGACCTCTTCGTTCTCTCTGCAGCTGTTTCACAAGCCACACCACCTGTGGAAGATCACCACTCCCTTTGCCAGCCACGCCTTCCATCCAGTCGACGGCTTCCTGCAGGGACTCCCGTACCACATCTACCCGTTCCTCTTCCCCCTCCACAAGGTGCTCTACCTGGCCCTGTACATTTTCGTCAACATCTGGACCATCTCCATTCACGACGGCGACTATCGGGTCCCAGACATGCTGACGAGCGTCATCAACGGCTCGGCGCACCACACGGACCACCACCTCTTCTTCGACTACAACTACGGCCAGTACTTCACACTGTGGGACCGCTTGGGAGGCTCCTACCGACACCCGTCGGCTCTGATGGGCAAGGGTCCCCTTGATCAGATCCAGAAACTTCAAGAAGAGGGAAAGTTTGGAGAGGACAGAGTGAAGGCTAAAGTGAATGGACACGTTCAGAGAGGAGTCGCATGTAAGGAGGAGTAACAGGAGGGAGATTAGGATCGATTGTTGGAACTATTTTTGTAAATACAAAATGTGAAGTCCCTCCCCAGTGGACCACCATGGGACCTTATTTCAGAAAAAATATATACGTAGTTAACGGCGAGAGACCAATCATTTTTTGATGGGTTACACATGACAACATGATGTTTTTAAATATTAAAGATCATTTTACAGCTCAAGTAGGGCTGGTTATGGTTTAAAATATTAGAATTAATACCCTTAAAGTGACGCAGATGCCTTGTCTTTCGTTTTGGTGGCGTCTCAGCACACCGAACCGCCGACTCCGTCAAATACACCGCGCTCAAATTCACCACTACAGACTGAAGAACACTTGTGGTGATTGGTTGTGAGCAAACCCACACAAATGACTGAAGACGCTTCGATACTACTTGGTACTGGGATATTTCGGTCGGTAGCTTAAAGGTATTGAGTATCAATACTCAGCCGTAAACTCAGGTCAGTCACAGTTTGTCATAAAACTGAAGTATAGACTGAAAATACTGAAAAATTATACAGATTACACACACAACAGTCGTGTAAGTGACCTCGTCTTGTTAAACACTTTGAAACCTTGTAGAGCCGCGCCGCATGCTAGCTAGCTAACTGAACCGGCTAACTCTCCTTTCACATAGCAGCAGCTGTCAACACGGCCAGACTCTCACCTCTTTTATTGCAGCCATGTTGGTGTTGGTGACGTTTATTGTAAGACGAGAGACGCAGTTCACTGAGCCGTTTCACACAAAACTAAATGATCATTATTTTACGGCAAACTGCGACTTTCTTTACTTGACAATCGTCGTATGTGTAATTCGTGACACAATTCACACGCGATCAGAAAATGATTTGTCTCTCGCCATTAACAACCAAACATATTTCTTCTGAAATAAGTTCCCATTAGGGATACTGGAATGGAAGCGCCTCTCTGTGCTTGGTTAGAAAACATATTGGAGCATAATTTGAGTTCCTGTACTTGCCAAATCACCTGTTGTGAGTGTGATTGATATCATGAACAAGAAACAAGGACTGAATCTCAGATTTAACAAGCAGTTCATCGTTTTAAGTTCAGGCTGAATCTTAAAAACACACATTCTGGTATTTCTGGACATTTTAATTAATGCGTCATGCCAACTTTACACTTGCTGCCTCTGTGTGTATCGAGGCAATCAGCACAAGCCTCCAAATAAACTTCAGTTTTACATGAATATGTCAAACTCTCTAACTGAAAGGAGAAAACGCAGAGTAGCCCCCTTTATCGAAGCTAACTGCAGAGAGATCATCTTACAGGGAAACCAGCAGGCTGAGACCTGGGTTGAAAATTATCATAATTTCCCTTCAAGCCAATAAAATAAATTAATACCTCCAGCAGAAAGGCACAATTTAGCATTTTTAAAGGAAAATTCACTGTGACAACAGCAGAAAAGCAGTGAGAAAAAATCGTTTTGAAACACAGCTCGTCTTATAACACTGGAGTGTTCAGTGTGAACGTTTACTTACTGATCTTGGAAATAGTCATAGACATTAAAAAAAAAAGCTTTCAAACCCATTTCATGGTCCTCATCAGCAGACTGAGCGTGCTCAGTTGTCACAGTCGTGGATCTGTTGACAGCTCAGAAGCTGTTTTCATCTAATGCATTTGTTTTTTTGCATCTTGTCATCTGTGTTGTGTTTAAAAGTCGAGCATCGAGGGTTCGTTCCTGACCTCGACAGACAATCCAAACTCAAGGTCCACTTACTGTCGTTTTCCTGAGCTTTCAACCACATCACAGTCTTTATCAGCAGATGAAGCCTGGTAAGTTAAGTGATTTTAAGTTGGAATAGTTTTAACAATGATTTGCAGTCAATTTCATCCATAATTAGATTTTAATTCATATATTTATTTCCCAGCACAGGCTACACACACACACACACACACACATACATACATTAAGCTTGCAAAGTGTAAAATCCAGGCAGCAGATAAAAGAAGGTTCAGAGTTCACAAAAGTCCACAAAATGGGCTAACTGACATTTGCAGACGCTCATGATTCAGAGTGTCGTACAGGAAGAACAAGCAGGAAGGACATGTAACATGTTAAATAAAATGTGCACACAAGATAAAAACAGAACAACCAGGAGAGCAGCTGTTTGTTATCGCAGACATGAGACGTGTGGACAGACAGGCAGTGTTGTCACGTCAGATGTCGTCTCAGCAGAAGAAGAAGGGCATCCACAGGAAGGATCTCATGGCCGTCCCTGCTGCCATTCCTGCCAGTAATCCCAGCGCTATGTTCTCCATCACTCCATCAAAGGGGTCCCTCTGAACGACCACCTGGTGGGTTCCTTGGAGAAAATACAGACGCATTTAATGTCTACGGTCAACTTGTTGACATGTTTGAGAAATCAAAGTACGGGAGGAGCTCAGGGTTGTTAACTGATCCAACAGTGTCTTCACCTTATAAACCTTTATTGATGTTTAATTTATATTATACATATTTCTAAATAAAGCTGTGTTTGATAAATTACAACAAACTGACACACAGTTAATCTGAGGCCAGTTAATATTCTTCTTTCTAGGAAAAACAAAACAATATAATACACAATATAGTACCTAAGCATTGATCCGAAGGTTGCTTTATTCTGTTTTATCCATTACTGATTTAATGCGCCACCCGGCTGGCACGGTATGAGACCCAAATCAAACGTTCCGGACCTTAATTAGGCCACACAACCACAGCAGGTGCGTGGAGGTAAAACCAGTGAAAGAGACATGAAAAGATTTCAAAAGTGTAAACGTGGTCAAAAGAGGAGGAAAAAAACCCTGAAGCTTTAAATTTCTATTATATTCCACTGGATTATGTTTACATTAACTATAATTAGGCCTCAGTATTTGTGAATAACAAGAAAGTTTTTCTTCAAACAAGATGAAATAATATGTTGTTATTACAAGAAATGTTTCATGTCAAAACGAAATAATTTGGTATCGACTGTAGTACCGAGAAAACGTCATTATCGCGTGCAGAATATAAAGTGTTTTCTCATTCTGTTTCTATTTGTTATTTAAAAAAATACTAAGCTGAGTTTATGGTTGTCCTGACATACCTGGTCCTGCTCCAGGTGTGATGTAGACTGTCTGATATCTGTTGATGGGAATCGCCTGGTAGGACTCATCATACGGGTCGTACGTGAACACCTGCAGAAGGAAAAACACAGGGGGGTTTTTTATCACGGAGGCGGGAACACAGAGAGGGAATGTTTCAGCTCTGACGGAGAACACGGATCACTCACCGGGTTCCTCCTGGTCTCCAGCAGGGTCAGTTTCCACGCTCTGACAGGGACATGGACAGGAATGAAGAACTGATGGACGGGTGAATGATGGAGGATGAAGCGATGATGAGTACTTACATGGACTCGTCCTCACTGTTGGCACACAGGTTGACCGTTGAGCCGTCTTTCAGCAGGACCACGATGCGATTCTCCCTGGGATTATTCTCTGGTGGAGCCACATCTGTACAGCACCAACGAGTTAAACAAGCACAACTACTGTAATCAGAACTCTGTCAGTCAGAACCTCAGAGGAAGTTAGAAATCTCTTTATGATACATCAGGTGTCGGTAATTCTGACCACTTTCAAGACCTCTGCAATTAAAAAGGACATTTTGGATGCTATAGATTGATTGTTATATATCTGATTAAACTTATTTAGGCAGTGATACATCTTCATCTAACATTTACAAAAAATGAACTTGGAGAAACCATTCATGGTTTCCGATTGGGGCAATTCACCAGTCTGGTGTCACTGAACATGGAAAAACATCAGGGAATTTTGTGTTTATATAAAAAAAACAATAAAAATAAATTAAAAAAACAAACAAAATAAACAGGATGCAAAAAGACACAACCACTGACATAAATAAAGATGGCCGACGCGCCTCCACTTCCTCCCACTGTACAAACTGAAGCCAAAATATCCCGGATAGGAGCGCTGCCATCTTGCGCTGGTGATGTCATTTGGAGCCAGAGTCTGCGCAGTAGTGATTGGGAGGTGGAGCCACGGTAACGAGTTCCCGCCCATACACCTGTCCGTCCAATCACGAGCAGGGCTCAGTTGTCAATCATGACGTTTCACCCCGTTTTTATTACATCAAATCACTAATTAAAACCAAACTGATCAGAAAAATGAACACTTGAACAAACATCAGCGTGATAAGAACTACCTAAAATGACAGAAACCATCTTTGGGAAAAACATATTTGACGTGTACTTTTGAGTTTTTAGTTTGGCTCATGTCCCATCTGCTAACATGGAGGGGGAGGGGTTTATGACGTATACTGCAGCCAGCCACCAGGGGGCGATCGAGATGTTTTGGCCTCACTTTTGGGGAGCTCTCATGTCGGCCATCTTTATATACAGTCAGTGGACACAAGAAGATGTTCTCTTGATTTGCATGTGTTTTCTTAAGATGCTGTGCAGTGAACTCTCTCAGCCACCGTAGTAGAGCCATTGTAAGCCTTCAGAACAGCTTTAGTCATGTTTGGACATCCTGGAAGTCCTCCTGGAGATCCGAAAGGCATTTGTTTTATTTTTTACATTTGTTTCTGCTTTCACACTCAGCAGTCATTTGATTTGAGCAATAAAATAAAAGTAAAAAAATTCAGATCAGTGCAGCTTTAGGGTGTGTTTCATATCACGTTCAGATTTTATGTATATGAGCTGACTTTCTTTCAGGAGGTGAAGGTTACGACAATGTGACGGCGTGGCAACTGGGCGATATGGCTGCCAAGTAAGACACCACTGTTCAAGACCACCAACAAACCGGGTCATGTTAGCGACTGTTGGGATATTATGTAGCCGTCTTTGTGGCACCAAAAGCAGATATTTTGAACAACATTTCGGGATATCTTCCAGCCATGTTTGTGGCATATTTTGAACCAGACATCGGGAGAATTTTCAGTCCCCTTTGAGGCATCAAAACCAGGTATTTTAAGGCAAAACACGATCTTTTTCCAACCCTGACCAAGTGATTTTTGTGCCTAAACCTGACCAAACCTTAAAGCACAGCACTGCCACAACATAAAAGTGAAAATTTCAACATATCAAATGTAAAGTTCCAACATGTCCTTGGTTTAGAGTAACGTATAGTGCCAACATTGATTGCTTTTTTTTCTGTATAATGAACCAGACAAAAAGATGTCGTCATGCTTTACCTCCACATTCCAGGCCAGAGCTCACATCTACGCATGCTGTCTTGAGGCTGACGCGGTGCTCCAACTCCCGCCTGCTGTCGGTCTTGTAGAAGCAAAGACTTCCATCTATCCAAAGGTCACACCAGTTTAACTTCCAGCGTTTTAGCACAGAAGCTGGAGAAGAGACACATGTCACAATGTACCATTAGTAAAAAACCTCGTCCACCATTCATCGACCTCAAATTGAGTGTTGAGTCAGTCATCAGTTAAAATTTCTGTGTTTTATTTCCTGCAGCTCTCCACTGACTGTCTGTTTAAGCCACTTAAAGACACGGCCGGGGACAATTAATGGGATTATAAGTTACAAAGGTTGGAGTTTCATAACAAGGTCACTTTAGAAAATACTCTGTACTCTGAATTCATCCTGAACGATGAACTTCTACTGTGTCATAAAACACACAGATAGCACCACATGTTTGAGCGTGATCGATAAATTGACCAATATCAGCTACACATATATCCATATTGGTTAAAATACAGTGTTTCTCTTATATAGTTTGTCCACCAGAGGGCGCTGACAAGTTTATTTTTCAACTGTAAAATGTGTTGACAGTATGTGGGATGATGTACTTTAATTATTTTGATAAGGGATCCATATAAAATATTTTATTCCTTATTTTTAAAAGAATAAATATTGGTCGATATATGATTAACAGCTTTTAACTATCAAGTTTTGTCCTGCCTTGAAAATGGAGTATTTGTTGGTTACTAGCACACTGATAGTTCAGTGGTTACAGCCAAGATGTCCGTCTATTGTGTTTACTTTGTTGTGTTTAGAAGTATAAAAAGAGTTCTTCTTAAAAACCAAAACAAGAAGAAAGAGAGTTGCTGTTAATTATGGCTACAAATTGGGAATATTTTCTTAATCTGCAGGTAATTTTCACGACTAGACGATGAATCTATAAAATGTGAAACGTCTTCTTCTTTTATCCAAAACCCAAAGATTCTTCATTTAGTGTCATAAAAGACAAAGAAAAGCAGCAAATCTTCACATTTCAGAAGCTGAAACCAGCAAATGTTTGACATTTTTGCTTTAAAAATGCCTGAAATGACTAATAAATTAATCAACTAATCATTGAAACTCTACTGTTAACTAGTTCTGACAGATAAACATCCAGTAAAGTTCGAATAAAATGTCAGTTTTGGTGTCAAATATATGAATATTTCTTATGAATAAATCTTTCTTCTCATCTGTTTTTGTTGTATAATGTGATTTTTTTTATTTCTGTAGCTGCTCAGACGTTTTATATCAATTCAAGCTGCAACTAATGATGATTTTCACTCTCAATAAATCCTACAAGACATTTTTATTTGATACAATTATGAAAAACAGGGTTAGTAATCCTGTATCCACTCACTCTGTCTCCACAGCCAGCCGGACCTCAGGAGCGCCATGTGTTGATCTGTTGTCCCAGTTGTTAGAATAAATTGATAATCCAGCAGAAGCAAAAAGAGAAATTCAACCTTTATTGATTATAATAATAATAATAAAAGATCCAGCAGCTTTTGGACAGCTCTGTTTATATCTTCTCTCTGTCCCACAGACAGTGAGGTGCTGGTTCATTAATCTGGGTCTGACTCACAGGATCATTCTGGATTAAGAGACTGTTCGCTCACCCCCTCTCGTCCCGTCTCGTCTTCCTTTGCTCTTTCTGGACTGATTTCTCCCCCTGACTCTCGCACCGTGCGCCACACCTTGTTTAAATTAATCAATACTCGTGTTACAGTAGCATAAACTGATCTCACATGAGCCCTGCTTTACTCGCTTATGTGGCAGGATTCGCGCTTTAATCCCAGCTCTAAAATAACAACATGAGGATTAGCCTAATTGCAGCAGTCCTCAGGTCAGTTATGAGAGTCTTCAGGATGTTTAGTGACATCATTTCCTCTTTTTTTTTAAAAACATAATTTACACATTGTACATTCACACAGGCACCTACAACCTCTTGGTTTTGGTTGGGTGGATATTGTTATGCAAGAGAAGAAGAGAAATTTAAGTAGCACCAACTGTAATGGGTTAGAAATTTTGGAGTTTCTGGGAAATAGATTCATGTCTGATTGCTTAATTTGGATAATGTGCATCGTCGTTTTGGACATTATACAGAAAAAAATCAATTCATCAGAAACCTGTCACAACAAAAGTATGTCAGACTTGTTTTATCTTTGTTTTCCTGCTGTTTAAGGTGACTAATACAATAATATATTAATTGAAACTTCCTCTTGGTGTTCAGATATTTTCTCCACGATCTTTTCTCATGTCTCTTATCTGTGTAAATGATCTATGATGCAGCTAACTATCCAGAAAAAGTGACATTTCTTAAAACAGATGAAAATCTAACGGAGTCTGGCAAACCAGAACCCTCTCAGGACATCTAATAAGTGTCATTGATAATGCAGACCAATAATGGATCTGTACTGGATTACATTAAATGAAAGGTGTTTCGAATATCCGTCCCTATGCAACGTTTTACATCAGTATTTTAAACTTGTATTGTTCCTTCTTCCACCACTGCAGGTGGTGAAGTCTCCATATACAAGGTAATCTGGTACTTTTGAAGAGGAGGATGAACTGAACCTTTTCCGCTGCACACATGACATCACTGCCACCTGGTGGCGTCATATGGTAACACTATTTCATTTCTGTCACTAAGTATTTCTGATGTGTATTATTCTAAAATGAAGTAAAACGGATGAATACAAATACAAAGTACCAATATCTCTCTATTATTGATCAAATAATGAAACAACGAAAGAAAACGGTTTCGTCTTCCCTTTTCAGGTCTTAACTGTTTGTAAAAATGCCTTAAACTGGGTTATTGTTTTGATTTTGTTTGTCACTGTCACTCTTTAATTCACCTTCATACCTCATTCAAAATTCTGTTCTTTTTGTTTTTAGAATAGCAAGAGGCAAAGTTGTAATTAAAACAAGCCAAGCTGAATGTTATTTTAATGAAATTACATTATTAAGAAGACATCAAATTCATAATTTTTTTTTTAATACATCAGAGCATTTAATTCAGAGGCTGGATGTATGTAACAGGTTTATACATTTCAGAGGTGAATATTTTTAATAATAATAATTTTTTATTTTATTTCTCTATTATTTCTTTACTTGCAGATTTGAGTGCCTGCAAATGCAAGTAAGCTTTATTTTTGGTGTTTATTATTACATGCATTTATGTATCTATTTTTCTGGCATGATATGAAGTAGAACTGACAGGAATCACAATGTTTACAACTTTAGAAATGATATTTTAAACCACAGCTCTTGTCTTTTTTTATATTTCATACGATATATGTTCTTATATAATATAAAAGTCAAATAGGCTAATTAAAGCGTAGTCCTATATTTGGTCCATAATTGCCATAAATAAACTCTGTTCCGTTTCGCAAAGACGAAAAAAAACAAAAACACAAGACATTTAAACTACGTAACTTCCGGGGAAGTGGGCGTGTCCTAAACTGTCAACTAACCGAAGTCCAACAAAAACAAACAGAGACACTGAGGGGGTTCCGGGGACGGTGAGTCTCAAAATATATCAGTTACAAATACAACATGAATATTTACATGAGCTGATAGTTTGAGAGGTGACGACAATGACTCGAGCAGCTACTGAACTCTCATTACCTTCCTCTGTAAAGGTAAAGGTGGCTAAATGCGGCACGACCGTGTGTTTCAAACATGTTGTTGCACACTTATTTCCCCCCGAGGTTGACACGACTGTCGTGAGCCTGTAAAATGAGTACGTGTCTCCTCTGCTATTGTTTAAATGTCGACTTATAATTTTGTTATTTCGCTCATTCGATGTTGCTGGAGCGACATTTAGGCCTCGGTCGTAAGCAGCCCCCCCCCCCCAAAAAAAAACGTTCCCGTGTGCTCCCTCTCGCTTGAAGAACGTTTTCGCCGATCCCCGTTGAAAAACCTTGAAGTTTAATGTTTCCTCGCTTACCTGCGAGTGTATACAGCACGTGCAGCAGTACTTTTGGGCTGTTTATTAATGTGCGTGGGTCGTTACTCAATTCGGCATTAGTACATCAGTAAATGCTGTTCGTCTCTTCCTGTAAAATGGTAAATCTTTTACATCAGCACGTTGATTTTAAAACTTTTACTGGTTTTATTGGGGGAAATAAATAAGATGCTGCTTGTTCTCTGCGCCGAATTGAAGAAAGGCTGAAGCAGAAACTTTTCAGGCAACCATTTTCTTTTTGTTATTTTCTGTATTGTAACTGACGTTCCAAGAAAGGTAACATTCACCTTGGTGTGGCAGCTGTTCATCAGGCCTTTACTCCATCTACTATATAGTCTGTTTTCTTGGCCCTGCCAGGAAACCAGCTGTCACTCTACCTTCCTTTTGTCAGCCTTATAATGCAAGTTTCACTCCTTTTGATTTGGAGTAAATTCTGTCTTCTTGTGTTGTTTTTCTGACATTCACACACCACAAAAGACATTTTATTTTTGCACACACATGTAAATGAGTTTTCTCCGGTTCCCAAACCCAGTTCAGCACTTGTTTCATCAAAGGTCTCGTCAACATTTTCTCTGATGTGTTAGTGAAAACTGGCTTTCCTTTGGTCTCCGCGAGATCAGAGGTATGAACTGAAACAAGAAACTATCAATGACAGAAACATCAGAAAGAGTCCGGACGAAACGCTCAGTCATTTTACAAACACAGAACTTTAGGTGGGCCGAGTTTAAGACGATCAGACCCCATTTGTATGAAACTGATACGGCTGATCAGGGTTGAAGAGAGGGACAGTGAGTCCTGGCCAGCTGGGTGCTGTGAGTGGACACAAAAGGTTGAGTATGGATGATGTCATGATCACAAAATGGTATATTTTGGAAAAATATGGAATAGTTAAACACCGAAACTGTAGTCTGTTTTTTCTCTGCTTCTGTATCAAACACAGTCGGTGCTGCAGCTGTCGATTTGATATCAGTTAATTGGTTAGATACATTTTTTTAGCTTATAAAATGTCCAAAAATACAGAAAAATACCCATTATACCTTCATAGAGCCCAAGGTGATGTCTTTACGTTGCTTCTTTTATCCAACAAATTGTCTGGAATTAATTGTTACTTGTTAAACAAGTAACTGGTTAGTCAATTAATTGTTTCAGCACTACACAAAATAACTTTTTAGAAGTTAATCAGATTGGCCGATGGCTGTGCATTGATTACGTTGAGTTGGATGTTCATTTCCAGATTTATATATGAGGTATTTATTACGTTTGAGTTTAACATGATCCACGTGTATTTATTTCTTACTGAGATGTTCAGTTTAGGAGTTATCCACTTTTTAATAAAGTTTATTTCTGACCATGATTTTTTTTCATGGCGGTTGTTGAGGTGATATCAGCCAATTAATCAGCTATCGGCGATTTCCTGGTACAAACTATCGTTACTATATCGGCCTTTGAAAATCCGCTATCGGTCGACCTCTCGTCAGAACAGGTGGTCCAGCTTTATAAGAAGTGCATTGGTGTTGACGGTGCACCTGCCCATGTCAGTGCCGCTTTGCCTGTCACGTTTCTGCTTCTGTGTCTTGTAGGTTATTGATGGTTATTTTTAGACCTTTTTTATCCAACACGTACACAGAAAAACACCAAACGCTGAAGAAAACTGTCTGCCAGCAGGAGCTTCGAGAACAAGTAAAAACAAGTAGTACTGTACACATACATACAGACACTTGCAATTAAGGGCATTTGAAGCCCTGCAGTAAAATGCTTCAGTGTAGCAGCCTATATGATTCAGAGGTATGGTGGTTTAACTGGTTATACCGCATCCAATTTCACTGTGTGAAAGGTGTTTTCATGTTTGGGTTTTTAAAACAGCCCACTGGTGGGCCTCAGAACCTCGTCTAATGGGCCCCGGAGGCAGTGGTACAGCTGAATGGTTTGATTATTGTTATTATTAGTATTATTTTTTCATAATTTATAAAGATAGTTATTTTTATATCTAAAGGTGCTCAAGAATTCACATAAATAAAAACTGTCAAATTAAAATGCATAATTTTAATGACAGGTTACATTTGAAAATCACCAGACAAACAAGTTCTGCCACTACTAGCTAACGTCTGCCACACCTAGCTAACGTCTGCCACTACTAGCTAACGTCTGCCACAGCTAGCTAACGTCTGCCACTACTAGCT
>JBBPCS010001199.1:0-15538 GCA_037974645.1 Hollardia meadi | reverse complement strand
TGTATATGTATATATATGTATATATATGTATATGTATATGTATATGTATATATATGTATATGTATATGTATATATATGTGTATATATATGTATATGTATATATATGTGTATATATATGTATATGTATATATATGTATATATATGTATATGTATATATATGTATATGTAGTCTGTGCAGTTGTGCCAAAGCAAAAAGGGACAAAAGCATGATTACTAAAATGAGTGAGGAGATAATCTGTGAAACGTTGCTAGTGTTTGTGCAAGTTCCTGGCACCTCACTTTGCAGACAGTTATTTGTGGGAATTTACAGGTGACTCATGGTGGTGGATTAATGGAGACCCTAAGACTTCTCACAGCCCTACAGCAGTGGGGAGGGTACATTAATCTCTCAGGATTAAAGCCTCTCGAGCTGGTAAGGCTTGGTGAAATGCAGGGGATCGATGTGAGAGGGCGAGTAGGAACTTTGCACCAAACTTCACTTCGTGTTTTGATGAAAGATTGGAAAATAGTCGCATTTACCGATCAACCAAATGTGGGTGTAACAGTGTATTTGTTATAACTAGTAAAAGGTAACTAGCATCACTGAAATCTTTACTAAAGGGGTTCTCCAGGGATTTATTGCATGCATGAGGTTGGAGGACTTTCAAGATTAAAAGAACAAAGCAAGACAGGCAGAAACTTTCTGATGACATCTCCACACACCTAGTTTGTAATTTTGTTAAATTTGTCTCCAATAGAAACAGATAAAAAGTGTTGCAAACTGGCCCCGTATGTATTTTTCTTTATTCTTGTGACACTTCAGCTCTCAGGCCTTCATTAAGATCAACAACCATTTCCAGTCATCACTCACTACAGCACTGTGTGCATTACTTTATTATAAATGTGTCTCCAAATGAAGATAACATACTGCTTAAAGTAGACTGCTGTTCCGTTTCCTGTATTTTTCCTAACAATGACGATGATAATTCCCTGACCTTAACGCAAGTGGTTTCGATGACTAAACCTAACCAAAGTACCAACCATAGCACTGGTGGATCAGAAAAAAAAGTTATGAGTCATTTCTGTCATATACAACCATGGTGGCTCAGAAAATCATGCTACAACTAACAAACCCAGTTCCTGTTTCACCTTCAGGCTGTTCTATAAAAGCAACACTGCACATTTTTGGAGTATCATTTAGGCTTTGAAGGCTTGGATTCACAAGTCAGAGTGGATTCCAGAACCGACCCAGAGTTATGCCAAAATAAAGCCTGCCAGAACATCCATAGGAACTTCTGAAATCCCTCCTGCAGTATGATCCACCTCTCCGCCATTGTGCCCAATACTTAGTATTGTCCTTTTCCTAGTTGCTAATTTAACTTCGAGGTTAGGACCACACAAAATGTGTGCATATTTAGCTACAGTATGTTGTTTTGAGCACACACGATATTGAATTATTTTAAGGGACTTTGTAGCTGTAGTTTACTAATACATCTAATTAGTCAACAGTACTGAGGTGTGTTAGAGCAGATACAGTACAAATGCACAAGAATGGAGTAGTTACTAAGGAACAAGTGAGGTAAAAATGTTGACTGTAGACAGACTTCCCCTAAGGATATTTATGAACTAATTATTATCTAATCATTTATTAATATGTAATATACTGTATGTGTGTATGAAATTGTATATATTGCAAATATAGTTGCTTTCATTTGAAAGTAATAAGTTACTTTCCTATATTACTGTGTATATCTGTGTAATGTTCAACTAATTACAGAACTTTCTCACCAAACAAGGTGGTGATGAATGATTTAGGCATTAGCTCAAGTTTCCTGCAGTTCAGTACAAATCCAGAAACGCAGCATTGGATTTATCATAATGGATTTACTTGACAAAATCTCCAAAAAGACACACTGCAGTTTAAGGCTGGATTCCAAAGCTCTCAAAGGGATATGACTGCACTGGAGTCCTCATTGAAACTATTTTATGTATCCGGGGGAGACAAAACCTTTTTGACATGTCTCAACCCCTGATGATGAGGTCCACTGGTAACATGCTACTTGACATCAATGTAATAATATTACACACTACTAATTCTATTAGTAAATGTGAAGAAATTTTCCATCACTTAATTACCCATTGTTCATTTATTGTATGTTTACAGTAGAGAAGGTACAGCTTATCGCAACAGACGTGTGATTCAGCCGCTGTGCTCAAGGCTTCAGGGGCCCCAGCCAACGCAGCTCTGTCTGGAGACATGCCCTTGGAGTGTAGTCATGTGTAGAAAGACTAATCTTTACATTTAACCATCCAATGGTAACAGGACATTTATATAATATATTTCATAATGTAAGCTGGACCTCATATATGCCCTCTTTCAGGAAGACAGTCAGACTTGGGGTTGACTGGATTTCATTTGTTGAACTGTTGTCATCTTTGACTCTCAAAATTAGCTTCACAGTAACACGTTATGTTACTTAACTCTACTTAACTTACTTTTTTATGTGTTGCCCTCAACACTGATCAATATAGTATTTTGCAGCCTGTTCTCTAAAGTAGGCCCAACTCATCATTATCCATCAAAATAACAGCTATAGTCTTCATGAGTTGTCCGACTCATTCACTAATAATTACTTAATCATTAGTTTTCTGTTTTGAGCCCCCTCAAATAAAGTCATAAATAGTTAGTGGCCCAGATTACCATAGGATAACTTTACCATTACTTACCCTCTTTAATAATCATAAGGGAAGCCTCTTCTCTAGTAACTCATTTAATCAGAGTTCTTAAAAAAAACTACTTGTTAACGATTCTTAATTGTTACAAAAAAACATCATCCAGTAAATAAAAAAGTTTTCCTTTCATCAATGTCACTAAACTAGTTATCAAATCTAATCTCATTTGAGAGAAGCTAAACTAAATTTAGCAAAATAGTGGATACAATGGGAAACAGCTAGCATGGCTCTGCCCAATGGTACCAAAATCTACCTACCAGCACCTCTAAAGCTTTTTCTAGCCTTATTCCTCGTTTACACAGTTTTGTTTTGTCCCTAATTAGAGACATATGCCCCTAGTTCAACACAAGGAAATGTGTGTCTTTACGGATGGATAGAAACGCTGTCACAAACAAGGGAGAGAAATTAATTTGATCTATTTTTACACGTGCATGGAGCAATATCGAGACAAAACCATGCAGGACAAATAAACGAGGAGGTTGGCCATACAGCTAGCATGCCACCAATGTTAGCTAAATATGCTATTAAACTTTTGTGTATAAATAAATCTGTATTACATTCAATAATCAATCAGCTAATTCATTTTTATACAAAAAAAATCTTTCGGAGTTTCACGAACACATCAGAGATCATGGAGGTTTCCGTAGGAATGAGTGGACTTCCGGTTGACTCGCATACGTACACAGAGCTATGTAGAAATGAGTTGGAAACTTCAGGAAATTATTATAAAATATAATATAACATGGGATTCAGGGGGGCTGATAGGTGGATTCCGTAACCTTTGGACAGCCACAGCTGGCTTTTTTCCTGTTTCCAAGCCTTTGTGCTAAACAAAGCTAACTGGCTGAGGTACAAACCTGCTCATTTAAGTCTGAGCAGGAAGAGTAAGCATACTTCCAAAAATGTCAACTTCTTCCTTCAAGACCACATAGCATTGTTTACAAATGGTGTGTCTCTTTAATGTATGGGCACAGGGACCTATAGGCAAACAGTAGATGAGTGTATGTGGCCATTAAGGAGATTGCACATAGGAAATTCAGCCAGATCTCTCCACCATTTCACAAGCTGCTGTTACACTGCAGAGGGTTATTATTATAGTGGAACTGTTATTACAGTGTAGATTAGATATCAGAGGACACACGTTCAGTAGTTTGATGTCTGTGCGAGACTGCTGCAATACTCAGAGAGACATGCCTCTTCACTTGTATCACAGCACAGCTCTGGGTTGTGTTTTCGTACGAATCTAACACCTGATAAGTCTCCTTATCTGTCACGATGACATCAGCCTGCAGGATGCATGAAAAACCTGATTCAGGTGATAAAATCTTTGCACCTAAACCATAAAATTAAAGAAAAATGAGACATTATACAGAGGTACTCTGCAGTAATGAAAACATTAAAGTCGCTGTGAAATGAAAAATGACTTTTTCGCCTGGTGAGCTAATAAACAATGACAAAATGGGAATGCACTTTCCCAGAGACTTTAATGAAATGCTTTCATTTCACAGGGTGAGATCTTTAAAACAGTCGCAGACTCATTTCAGCTCAATTAAATCTTTATCAGGACAGAGTGAGGACAGGAATGAAGCCGACCTTAACCTCTACACCGGAGAAAAGTTTCGTGATAAAAGCAGTCATTAAAGATATAAACCACAGGAAATGTAATGGAAAAAAGTGAAATAATTCAGAGTGAATCAGTGAAAAAGGAGAAAGACAATTGGTTGTTACTGTGTAGACATTATGTGTCCTCAGGGTGCCTCAGTTGGTTCATCAGATTACTCACCTCAATATTTTATAATTTTGTAAGAAAACTTTTAAACTTTCTTTAATTAAGTGCTTTATTACATCTGAGACTTTACTTATATAAATGTTTTTTCCCCCTCAACTTCTTTAAAACAATTGTTTCCTACATCCCAAGCAGTCATTCATTTTATTGCTTTCCATTTGAGTATAAAGTATATTCTTGGCCATGGGTTTGACAAGAATGTCCATAGTGCAATTCTGCAAAACCTGTTAGAGTTCTATGATGTGAGAAATATCTGATCGTGCGAGAGAGCGAGAGAGAGAGAGAGCGCGCGAGAGAGAGAGAGAGAGCGAGTGCGAGAGAGAGAGAGCGAGAGAGTGAGAGCGAGAGAGCGAGCGAGAGCGCGAGAGAGATATAATGATGATACACACAAATAGTGGACAACCACTCCATGTCGATATATTGTGTTAACTTGTGTTTTAGTCTGCTCTAACAGCCCATTCTCACTCCCAACATGTCAAACACAACAGCCTGGTCCGTGGCCCTTCACTTTCTGGAGGCGTCCATCTAGTGTAGTAGTATAACGGGTGAGAAAAGTCCAAGTTGGGAGTTGGTCACGTTGGTTGGATGTACTCGAACCAAACACAGGAAAGTCTCGCAGGAGACGGGTTTGAGTGCTGTCTCTGTTGATATATTATAAGGCACTTGATGTAATTGACGTGACTGTACTCATGCAACTAAAATACTTATTTTAACATAAATCATGATCTTTTCCTTAAATGTAAAGTGGACAAAAGCAAGAAAATAAAGGAAAGAAAGTAAGGATGCCAATTCCAATGGGCAAGTCTTGTCACTTATTGATCTAGTAGAAAGACTCAATTTTGAACCCTCCCAAGTGGCGGTAAGGGGATACATACATTTCAACAACCAGTGGAGTGCTTTCCATCAATTGAGTGCCCATCCATTAGCAATATGGATACTGCTAGCAGCCTTGCTACTGTCCAAAGCAAAAGCAACTGTAAGAATTCCAATTGGACCTAGAAACTCTGGTCTCAGTGCTGTGATACACACGGCAGAGTAAACACCTGGTTGTATCAATGAGTAGGCAGGTCTTGTTACTTACTGATCTAGTAGAAAGAATGTCAGTTTTGAAGGCTCTCAAGTCCTGGTGGTGAGGGGACACACATATTGACGGGGAAACAGATTTCGACACAACGTCTTTCCATTTTCATTCCATGCTTTTCATCGAGTGAATGCCCATCCATACACTCTTGTTTTCCCTCTGTTTCTATCAATCTTATTTGCCTTCTCCATCAGCCGGGTTTTTTTTTCTTTTGCAGGGTAGAGTTTCCAGTTATTCCATTTGTTCCACTGTTACCTGGAGAAAGCGACCGGGGAAACAATGCCTCTTCCTGTTTTGGCTCTGCAACAGCTGACGTGCCTCCGTTAAAAAAAAGAAAAGAAAAAAAAAGCCTTAATTTTTCCGCAAAAAAAATCCAGCCCGGTGGCAACATTAATAGCATAGTGAAAGTGAGGCTTGCCAATCTAAAAGGGAACCCATCTATGGTGAATGGTGTCATTTGTCTTTAGCCATTACACTACGCAATATATATTTACTTCATAATGATAAGTTGGAGAAAAAAAGTTGTCTATTGCCTTTTTAACCAAACTAATAGAGGGGTAACTACAGCAAAGGTTGTAGCTTAGTGCCACTGATTGACCACTGCCATATTCGAAGAGTAGAGTTTGAGAACATGTTGGCTCTAAATACCTAACAAGCACCTGTTATGGCTTGCTGGCAGAGACTTACTTAGATCTCTACAAAATAAAAAAATAAAAAAGTTTTGTCAGTCTCTCTGATAAGATATTATGTGGTGTAGATTTAGATGCATGATTATTAGCAATTATGTTCTCTTTCAGTGAAACACTTGTCATCAGCAGCATGAAAATGTCAGTTGCATCTGCTGTCAAATTGCAGTGAAGTTACACAATTTATATAAGTCCAGACTACTTTGTCAACAGGATTACAGGGTTGTCAGATTCTAGACGTTTAATGGTCATTATATAACGAGATTTAAAAAAAAAAGTAAAGTTAATGAATAAATAATCACAATACAAAATAATAACATATAAAAAAATATACATATATTTACGGTGGAATGTGGTGGATGAATTCAGGAGTCTGACAGGCTGAGGGAAAAGGTTGCTCCGTGGTCTGGTGATAAGGCAGCGGATACTTCTTTATCCTTTGCCAGATGGCAGCAGGGTGAACAGGCTGTGGCTGAGGTGGGTGCTGTCTTTTAGTATTCTTTGGGCTCTGTGAAAGGCACCTCACTTCCCTTATATCACTGATGCTCTGTAGATGTGTACCAATGATGTTCTGGTTGGTTTTAATCATTCTGCTGCAGAGCCTTCCTGTCGTGGGCCGTGCACAATCCCTGCCAGTTTGTGATGTTGCCAGCCAGGATGCTTCCTATTGCCCCTCATGTAAGAATGTTTTAGAAAAAAAAATAAATTAAAGAAAATTTTTAGACAAATTATTATTATACACATAAATCATATGACTAACTGAATGCAACGTTTTTAACAGTTAATAAGAAATAAAAAATATAGTCAAACGTAATAAGGAAATGTGATAACTGCCTAATTATGTTCAGGCGTTTAAGTATCTCTTGAAATGCAAATTTATCATAATCTTGAAAGCATATTTAGGATGTCGTATATTACTATTTAAAGCAGATTCATATTTAAGATTCCAACATATACAGGTCTGTATATCCAATCCAATACAGCCGCAGTGTAATGCGTCCCTTCGCGTGTCATCGAGACATATGCATCTCGCGTTCTGTGTTTCAGCCAGATGCAGAAGGTTCATGTTACTTTGGTTAAGTTTAGGCACGGAACCCCACGTGGTTAGGATTTGGAAACACTGGTGACGTTCGGTTTCACAGGGGATATAAACTGTGGTTTCCTTGTGAAAGTCATCCTGTATGTGTGAGCAGCCGTTCAACCCTGGCCTCCACCTCTCTTGATACTTGTCACATCGCGTTGTGCAGGTATTTGGGTCAACTCATAATGACACATGTGGGTTTACATTGGAGGTACATGAAAGCCTGCTGCATGACACAGAGAATGGGATAAAACAGGGATATCTGACGCTCCAGGAATACCAGCAGCATAATAATATGTGATTTAATCATTGGGCTCCTGCAGGCTAGACCTTGGCTTCCCTTTTCTCCAAAAGCCGGCTTGGACTCTCCTCTCTGCTGCTGTGAAAGGGTTAAGGAGGATGAGAGGAGCTGCTGTGATGTGAAGCTGGAAGCCCCCCCAACTCCAACTGTCTATTATTTATTTCTTATCTATTCTCCACCCAAACCTCCACATCCTTTCCCTCCATGTCTTTTGTTATTCATGCACTGGAACCAAATGTTGGATGTCAAGACGTGCGGTGCTGTGCTGTCTCAGCCAGGAACCAATCAATAATCATACTGTTTTCAACATACAGCGTTTGCCGTTTTACCCCAGCACCCTAACATAATCACATCATCCTCTTTTTAACCTTTGTGTTTATAGATGTTTGTTTTCAAGCATAGCTGGATGTAACTCCTGCTATTTGTCATGAAGGTGGAATCTACAACCCTTTTTCCCAAAAAGTAGGAACGTTGGTAAAAGCTTAAATACAAATGGAATGCAAATGATTTTGACTAGTATTCAATTAAATACAGTACAACGACAAGATATTCAATGTTCAAACTGATAAACTGTCATTTTTTTTGTAAACATACACTCATTTTGAATTTGATTCCCACAACACCTTCCAAAGAAGTTGTGATGCATGTTTACCACTGTGTTGCATCACCTTTTTCAGTAAGATTTTGTGAACTGGGACACACATTTTTGAAGTTTTCAAAGTGACTGGACTATAGGCAGGACATTCTAGTACCAGCACTCTTTTACTCCGAAGCCGTGCTGTGCAGAAAGTGGCTTCACTCTCCATGCTGGAAGAAGCAGAGACGTCCCTGAAAAAGACATCGTCTGGATGGCAGCATATTGCTCCAAAACCTGTATGTACCTTTCAACATTAATGGTGCCCTCACAGATGTGCAAGTTACCCATGCCATGGACACTAACACACCCCCATACCATCACAGACGCTGCCTTTTGAACTTTGTGCTGGTAACACTGTTACCAATGAACCTCTTTACCTGTGAAATGTTCCAAACAGGTGTTTTTGGAGCACTCCACAACTTTCCCAGTCTTTTATTGCCCCTGTGCCAACTTGTTTGAGACCTGTTGCGTCCATCAAATTCAGAACTAGAAGCATATATTTACAAAAATCAATTAAGTTTATGAGGTCAAGCATTAAATAGGACTATATTGTCTTTATACTGGTTTCTATTGAGACTGTTTATGTTTTACACAGCATCCCAACTTTTAAAAAAAAAATCAGGATTGTATAATCACTGCTACTATGGAATGTTCCAAAATAATTATTTGTGTAATAAACTTCCAAAATGTAATTTGGGGAAAGTTGCACGTGCACAAGTCCTTGTCTCCAAAACGGAGATGGGGAGTACAACGTTAGCAAGACTCAAGCCACAACGGCCGCATTATTGACCTGTGTCCACAGTGGGGGGGGGGGGTTCTGAGCACCAGTGTCTTTGTCCAATTGTCCCCAATTAGGAGAGAGGGTATGCAGCAGGCATGTGGCCTCCTACAGAAAGGCTCTGCACACAGTGTGTTGTTTTTTTCTTTCAGAACTCTGCCTTTTTTGTGCAGCCGCTATGAGCGCTTCCAGTTGAAAACATCTGAACTTTTTTAGAAAGATGCTGGGATCGTGTCGGGCTTTTCTTTTAAGGCAGCCATGTTTATATAGGATAGAGCGCAACTTGCCACCTGTCACCCTGGTAACCAAGAAGATAGAGAAGCTCTTTCTGGCCGTGTGACAGAAAGAGACAGAAAAGCTCATTTGTGGGAGCAGATCAGCTGGACACTGAATGCTTCTGGTGAATGTTGTGATTTTAACACCATACGTAACCCTTTGTTAACATAGTGTTAAGTTATCTACAGAGCTAATGTCAATCAAAACCAAAGAGTAGCAGTTTTTTTTACCTCACCTTACAAGCACTTCATCCCAGCACTACCCAGCGACCTGCCAGCGCTTTAAGAAAAATTGCCTTTAACACCCAGTGAGTGTATTTTGTTTCTGCTTCATGGCAACTTGCTACAAATACATAGTCATTATTTCACAGAGGTCTGTAGAAAAACTTAAGTTAGTAAATCATGCACTGAGGTTAAAAAAATGTAGAGAGACCAACAAAGTAATAAAACACTAACTCACAATTGATCCAACAGACTATCAGAGGTAGCTCCAGCTTACAACTTTATTAGTTGATTGATGGTCTCCTTTGGTAGGTTGATCCTCCTCTTTAGGTTATTAAGCTGCTTTAACTGTAACATAATATGTATTTCTGTTGCAATTATTATCATCTTTTAGGATTGACTTTTTTTATAGTATCAACTTTACTACTTTGGCTGGTTTGTAAAGATTTACCAACTTAAAGATCCAGTGTGTAGTATTTAGAGGGATCTAATGGCTGAAATGGAATATAATATTCATAATTAGGTGAAGTTTTCCTTCATGATTTATCACCTGACACCGAAGAATTGTTGTGTCTTTGTCAGTTTAGAATGAGCCATTTACTGTATATCTAGAAATGGAGCAGGTCCTCTCTCACAGACACAGTACAGTAGCCTAGAATGGACAAACTTAACACTGGTTCTAGTGAGGACCTTTTTGTGTTTTTAGCGCACACCGTGGGTTCTGCTACATGCTTGGAAAAGAAGGGTGACATTATGGGTGTTCATTTGGTTGCAATCAGCAACCTCACCACTACCGTATATGACTGGATCTTTAGTTTACACAGCTACAGACAGTAAACACCAACCTTAGGGAATTTAAAACAATAAGACCTAATTATATTTAGATTTGCTTTTTATTTTTAATTGCATTGTATGTTCAAAACGAGACAATGAGAGGCACATCACTTTAATACAAAAAGTAATAATGTCCACTTCATCTGGGGTACATTTATTTTCTGTATCTGCTTTGGTTCAAACAAACGAAGGAGGACGTGAGCAGTTCAGGACTCAGGACTTCAGTTTTATCTCATGACTCTTGCAGCACCATATTCATTGTAAGCTCATACAGTGAAACATACGATAGAGGACCTGCGTCACCAAAATGCATACATATACAGTATATATACCCACACTGACAGATGAAAGTGAGCCCAAATAAGCCTAATAAGTTTGAGTGCCATAGAGTCTAATGGCCAGAATAAAAGGGAGCACACGTCCAAAAATCATAAACACCAGCACGTGACGCCTGCATGCATCCTTCTGTCCACTCACAAGTGGTGCGAGCATAAGAATATTGCATGAATCAATCGATAACTGCACGTTTTTTTGAGTCTGTCCCTGCCTTTAAAATAATCTTCCTCCTGGTCTAACAGGTGGCAAAGTAATGATTCCATTTTTATTGAACTTGTTTTGATCGAAATTGAAATGCAGAATGAATAACACAATAGTTTTTTTTTTTCTATTGTCAGCCTAGTTTGGCTCATTTTCCAGTTTATTTCTAGTTCATTTAACAGTTTGGTTTCCACTCAAGGTTCGATTCATCTGCAGGAACTGCTGCAAATTTACCTATATTCCTGCTGGACTGCGACAAATCCCACACTACATTACCTTACCAGAAGAATCTGTTTCTTTATGGAGTTTGGGGTTTATGTAAATAAAAAAAAACTTAGAACTTTGAGCCTGTAAGGACTAACAAAACAGTTGCTGCAGGGAGTTAGGACAGTGCAGCAGCGTGAAGGCAGGCAGTCGTGTTTAGATGGAGAGGATGAGTGAGTTTGAACTGAATTCGAACCATCACAGTTAGACAGCCTGGAGGAAATGTTTTCAGTTGGCAGTTGAAGGAAGAATTAGTGCTGCGGTATCTGGCTGTATGTCCAGAGTCTCGTTTGGAAGTGAGGATGTGGGTCCAGGAATCCCTCCTGCTGAGGGTTTAATAGGCAGAATGTTAAGGAGACTAGCAGCATCCAGTGCTCCCCAGTCTGAGGAATCGCAGGCCTTTTCTTCTGCTGTCTGAAAATCTCATATGAAATGGCTGGCAGCTATTCAGATGTCGTGAAACGCCTGTGGCTTGGCAGTCCACTATTTCATCGCGCTGATCTGATCGAGAGACGGGGAGTTTGGAGACAAACACAGACAGACAAAGCCAAAAGAATTGTGTGTGTGTGTAGTTTAAGTTCACAGGGAAGTTCAGCCACGCAGTCCTGACTGAAGCTCTGTAAAAAGCCACTTTATTCCAGCAACACTGAGCGTTTGACACACATGATCTTGAATCATTTCCAATCCACAGCAGCAGATGCAATACTCTGCAACAAATGCAGACACGCACTTGACGTCTTAATCCTCCTCGGTTATGAAATGATGAAATATACATGTGTACTTATCTGTTTAGGCACCGTTTGATGACTTGGGAGAGTTGGGGCATGAAGTGACTGTAGAGGCGCCAACATTAAATGATGTTAAATAGCTGGGACCTGCATACTGTGAGGCAGCTCAGGAAGCGTAAATAATCAAACAGGACTCTGCCCAACAATGCTGCAGCATGCTGTAGTGTGTGTACCAAATATGTTTAATGTTTATCTATAATACACATAATAAAAAATCACAAACATATTAAATAATCTAATTCTAAATTGAGTCTAAATGTTTTTGTTCTCTCTAATTTAAGGAATCTGCCATGTCAGTCAGAATATTTCAGACTTCTTTGTCCATAGTTTTTCTTATATTGAGGCTTCTCTTCTCTTTTTTAATATTTATCTTATAATTTTGATACTTGATTGCCTCCTTTGATAGTTTGATGCTCTTCTTTAGATTATTAAGCTGCTTTAACTGTAACATAATATGTGTTTCTTCATTTGGACGTGTCATTGGACTGTTGCAATTATTATTATCATCTTTCAGGATTTTTTTTTTAATAGTATCAACTGTTTAACTTTGGCTGGTTTGTAATGTTTTTACCAACTTAAAAGTCCAGTGTGTAGGATTTAGGGGGATCGATTGGCAGAAATATAATATTCATAATTATATTTAAATTCACATACTATCACCTGAAACTAAGAATTGTTGTAGCTTAGAATGAGCCCTTTATAGTATCTACAGATGGAGTAGGTCCTCTTCCACGTACTTCCCCAGGTTACACCGCCATGTTTCTATAGTAGCCCAGAATGGACAAACCAAACACTGGCTCTAGTGAGGGCCTTCCTGTGTTTTCAGCGCACATCATAGGTTTTCCTACATGATTGGAAAATAAGGGTGAACACCTTGGTTTTTATTGAAAATGGGTTATAATTTTACTGCACTGGTTTTAAGAGCACCTTTTTTAAAGGTTAAAGTTTTAAGAACATAAATCTGTAAGGACCCAAATACAAGAAAAGAAGCTAACTTGACAAATACATTAAAGTAATTAGATTATGTTTTTTACAGCTTTCATCCCTCTTTCATTTAACAAAGAACTGCTCAACAGTTCACAAATATGCAGTTGTTTTACATAATTGCTAAATTAACACTGTTAAAAGTTGACTTGCTATTAGTCCTGAGTGTCCATGCAGGCATTCAACTTAATAGCCATGCATCACAAAAGACTCATTATAATAATATCTAATTTGAGCACTTTTCAAAAAGTCAGGTGTATAAAGTGCTTAACAGGAAACTCAGGAATGCTAGTAGAACCTCATTAAAGGAAACATTATAAATCATGTTGCAACATCTTTGTCTGCGTATTTTATTTGTGAGTCTACTAGATTAGACAGGCTGATATATTAGTGTATTTAGTATTAAGCACCTTTTATTTCTATTTGCATGCCTAATTTTTTTATAAATAGATGCTACTAATGTATATAGTGTAATAGTTACTCAAGTTGTGGTTCTTCTCATTGTTCTCATATTTTATTAAAAGTAAAGATATCGTGATAAAATATTACTTTGGTAAAAAGTGAAAGTCAACCTGCGTTGACTGATATTAAATCTACTTAACTGTCAAAAGTCAAAAAAATGTACTTAAGTATCAACTCAGTATATTTAAATACTAAGAGTCCACTGATTATCAGCCTGGCATTTTTCTGATTATCAGAAACAGTGTTTTTTTTCTTATTCAGCATGAAATCTGCAAAGCAACCAATAACTAAAGTTATCAAACAAATGCAGTGGAGTAAAAAGTACAATACAGTATTTGCCTCCAATTGGAGTAGAAGTATAAAGCAGAAAATGGGAATACTCAAGTAAAGTACAAGTACCTTTAAATTGGACTCAAGTTCTTGCACTTAAGTGAATACACTCGCTTCAATTCCATCACTGGTTATACTATGCAAATTTACAGTTCTAACAAGTCAAGGCCACATGAGAGTCCCATGGGCCCCAGGGCTACAACTTTTCAAGGCCCTCCCCAACCTCCCCAAACACCATCGTCTCAACATTTGTTCCATCCAACCAGTGCAAGCATAAGCCATTCTTAGTTTACACACAAAGGGATGAAAGCAAGCCGTTTGACTAACAAGTTTAAGTGCCAAAAAGTCTAAATGACCACAGTAAAAGTGCACACCGATGTCCAAACGCAAAACACATACAACACTGACGAGTGAAGCAGAGCCCACATGCATCCTTCTGTCCACACTCTACTGATGCAAGCATAAGAATATTGCATGAATCAATCAATAACAACTGCATGTAAGTCTGTTCCTACCTTTAAAACGTACTCCTGGCTTAGTCCGGGGCTCTAGCAATGTCGCTTTCCAGTGACATCAATGTTTTCTCACAAATGTTGTCGAGCTAATTAGATAGTTTGCTAACTACTGAAGACAAAGCCTGCAAGATACCTAAACAGTGGAAGCAGGTGGTAATTCAGTGTCCTTGTTGTTTCACTTGCTGCCGCCTCAGTTACTAGTACTGCTGCTGGAGGGTTTTCAGTTGTCTCGACCTCAGGGCTACAACTTTGAAATACCCAGTCAGCTTTGGGATGTTTGTTCTCGCTGCAATTTCTCTCTTTGATTTCTGTGTTTCTGAGCCCCACTTGTACTTTCGCAGATTTTTCCAGACATTTTTGCAAATGCATTTTTTAAGTAAACATCCACTCAAGCCACAACTCCCACGTGCAACAGTTGAAGAACTGCAACTCTTTCACTGCACAAAGACAGACACAACACATTTACCAATCACAGTGGGTTTTTGAGATATTAACCCACCCCTCCCCGCAAGAAAAACTGGATGTTTGTGTAATGAACCTAAAATGATGAGTATTTTCCTTTTAAGTCAAACAGCAGGCTTTAAATTGTCAGTTTTCCCTCCCATGTGTATCCAGTGTAACACTTGGCTTAGTATTGTTAGTCCAGTGTGTGTGTTTGCTGACCTGCAGAAAGGTGCACTCATCTATGGTGCAAATGTAGCTCTCCAATTCTTCTGCTAAAGTGAGTAAGCCATTGGTTTCTTTTCAGTGTGCACTTTTTTGACTGACGTTGACAGGTCCCGTTGGGCTCTTTGCAGTGCTGACTGCTGACAGCAACATGGTGGAAACGAAACAAGAAAAAGGTTCCCTGTAGCTCCCCATGTGTTCTGCCTGTACACACACCTGGCAAGGGAGCGACATGCACTCCTGTCAAGCACACGCTCCTCCTGATTGACTGATCTCAGCTGCAGACAGGGATTGAATACGGCACCACACTGAAGGTGCCTGTTACAAAATTCAAATATCTCTCAGATAAGCCACGTTTTGAGAATATGCACCTGCTACGTGCACAAGCTGTGACTGTGGATGCTAAAAACACCATTTCCAGATCTTAATTTTCTTGTTGCCTTCTCATAACAATTATCTCATTTTCTCAAGACAACAAATATTGTGGTGTGTTGGGACACAAGGTGACAACTAATAGATTAAATCAGAAATAATTAATAATTATCAAAAATAATTATTAATTATATTAATTAATAGGATCTAATTTACATTAGATCACC